>OU898283.1:66010223-66102223 GCA_918026665.1 Diabrotica balteata | reverse complement strand
TTTCTAGGACGGCTGGCTTGATTAGCATGTGGAGGATTTTTTCTGCAAAATTATAATTATGTTGTGGCAAAAAATTAGATTTTTATGTTTTTTATACCTATTAAAAGCTTTTTTACTTGCCCTAATCGCTTCACTGCCGTCAGGAGTCCACCATGGTACGGGTATATGATTTTTTGGCGGTATTGTTTTACCCATAAACTGTTTTGCACTTTGTATAATGATATTATTAAAGTCTTCTAGAGTAGTATAAAGTCTTTAAATTCTGTCCAGTTTGCTGATTCAGTTTTCTATTTGAGTAAAAACTGGTGAGTAGATTGTTGTCTAGTAAAATTTCGGATAATAATGGGATGATGGTCGCTATTATATGTATATGGTAGGACTTCCCACAAGAGCTGAGGAGACAAAACTGGATCGCAAAAACTTAAGTCAATTGCAGATGAATCTCCCGTCTGAATGTTGAAACGTGTAGGAGTTCCATAACTAAGTAAGCTGAGCTGTAACTCAGACATTCATTTTTCCAGTAATTTACCTCTACTATCTGTATTATGACCATTAAAATCACCGACTTTACATTTAAAAACACCACAAAGTGGCAACCCCACAAGAAAAATAATTAGAATTGCTTATTCTGTCATTTCTAAAACAATTTACCTGCTTAGGATTGTAATTTTTGTGTGGACTAAGGTTAGTTTCTTGGATACATATTATATCTGGGCAATGGTCAGAGATGAGTTTCTATAAAAACGCAAGTCGATGGAAGAGTCCATCAATATTCCATTGGAGTAGTGTTGTGAATTTAGTTATTTAGAAAAAAAAAAGAAATAAATTGTTTAGGCACTGAATTGAGACGTATCACTATCGGACTCTAAATTGCTGGTATTACTAATTTTTCTTTCTAGTGTGGTAATGCTTCGTTTAGCAGATCTTCCTTTTGGGGGGGGGGTAAACTGTGTTTAGCATATGCATAAGTGCTGGGATATCTGTAGTAAAGTCCTGAATTATAGTAGTATGATTTTATACACCACTAACATTACTTAAGAGTAAACAACATTGATCGAAATTGAGGATAAATGGTTGTGATTGTTTTTCAATAAAGTGTTTTACTGGTTCGAAAAGAGTTTTATTGGACGGTATGGTTTCTGTGCAATCTTCACTGGTCTTAGTTTTCTTCATTTTAGGTACTGGTGTCGAAAAATGGTTTTCTTTTAGAACTGTGTCTGGTGGTATAAGAATATCATAAATAGTTCGTTTTGACTTACTATTTATACCTATTATATCTATTATGATATCAATATTGTTGGTGATAGTTTTTTGCTTAGGTATTTTAACGGATTTTTGTTTGATTGATTCTGTTTTATCTGTAGAAGATAAAGTTGGAGTTGGAATAATGACATCGTTAAGTTCAGTTTGGGATAAATTATCATTATTGGTTTCCATAGAACATTCTTCAACATGAACTTGTGAGTTTTTTGCAGTTGTAACATACCATACTATCTTGAGACAGAAAGATTCGATATGTTGTTTCGCCATGATTTATAGTAAACGCATCAGGTAATTCTATACTATGAGGACTTACATAGACCTGTCTTCTGAAACTAAGAATATGACTATACTCAGGTGATGAAGCGCTGATTTTAAAAAATGTAATTGGAGGTACCATGTTAAGTCCGATATTTTGTAGGTAGTTGATTAAGAAACTATGCAGTATGGTGGGACACACATTTCAAAGAAAAATCCGTTTCGCAGGGTTAATTAATCTTCTAGCCTGTACAGTTATATTTTGAATTTTTATATGACCGTGGTTTGTCATGAAGTCATCAACAACTTTTTTATTTGCTAAATAAATACAAATACGGTTGTTTAAATAATCTGAATAAAAATATTATATTCTTAGGTTAAATTATCTTGCCCAATGTAAATAAATAGTCCTGCAATTTAGTATTATCCAAGGCACTGAAGACAATCGCTTGTTCTTTCGATGGGAACTGCATATTTGCTACTGCTGATGAGTACGTTGAGCTATTAGAGTTTATTTCAGACATTAGTAGTGAGGTAGCTGAGATGCTGCTGTTAGTAGCCATATTTAATTTTTCTTCAACGTATTAAATTATTGAAGGATTTAATACGTCCGACGCCAGCTTTACAGCTGGCCGGTGAAATGGGATTTAAAACGAAAAACTAATAAACTATTTTGTAGTTGTTGATAGTTTCTTTAAAATACTACTAGTTGAAATTTTATATAGTTGATAGATAGTCCAAAATTAATAATTAATTATCCAATATGTAGAATAAAAAACTTACTGCCTGTTAATCACTTCATATGCAAACATAACATTATTTCACCTTTTATTAATTGTATTAAACCGCTCGCAATTCTTATTAACTTTTTGATTGCTATTCTTATGATGATAGTAATAATGAATAATTATTTGTAAACATTGATACTAATTCGTTTTGTATGTTTACTGTTTACTGGAATTTATTTTGATATGTTTTGCAAAAAGTAAAAATAAAGCGGCAAAAATTGATTTTTTTTTCTCTCCGATTTTCCCCCTCCTAAGTAATAAATTTTATTTGTAACTATATGCTTTACACATATTGCTGTCAATATATTTTTGTCTAATACCATTTGGTTAACATATTCGAGTGCTACAATTTTATATAAACTGGGCAAGTTGTTTTTATCATTTGCCAACAAACATCAATTTGGACATATCAACTTTTGCCATAATGCCACAGATTTAAGCAATCTTTTAACAGATGAAAAAGTCTGAATCCCTTCAAAGGTTTTATAGGGTAAAAATTAAGCATCATATCTAACTCTGAATCTCAAACTATAGTGCGTTTCAGCAGTAAATAATTGTTAATTAACAGGAAAGATCAGAAGTTAGAAAATTAACTAAAATATATATATTTTTATTTATTATTAAATTATTTCGATTATTTAATAAGCTCTGAGACGTTCTACCCTTATTGGTTATACGTGTGTAGTTAATGTGACTAATAATAATTATGTTTTTATTTTACTGTAGGTATTTTCAGTCTGCTTATTACTTGTATATTATATTATAAAATTATGGTAGAAACAGGTATAAATAAAAGTGTACCAAAAGATGACCTATCAACCAATGTGAAATTATACTTTAGGGAATACTGCCAAAATAGTAGCATTCATGGATTAAGATATTTAGCTAGCAGTGAAAAAAGGATGTGGTACGAAAGGTTAGTTTTATGTTGTTGCAGATATATTATTGTATTATTTATAAGGTAATAATTAGGCAAATTCTATAAATAGTCATTACAAACAATTAATATTTCATACAATCGACAACTACACACCCTGAATTAAACAACATAAAAGCTTGACAAGAAAGGAATATATATATATATATATAATATTATATATATATATATATATATATATATATATATATACATATATATACATACATAGATATATACATATATTATATATATATATATATATATATATATATATATATATATATATATACATTAATTTTATATTACATATAAACATATATACATATATATATATATATATATATACATATATATATATATATAAATATATATATATATATATATATATATATATATATATATATACATATATATATATATATGTCTTCATATCAAGGCGAGATCCGTTTGTATCATAAGCTATACAAAATGAGATCCGTTTTGCAAGGCGAGATCCGATTTTGGATCTCACCTTGTATTCACGTGTATATAGTGACATCTCGATGTAACAATGATGGGGGTACAAAAAAATCGATTTTTGTCTGGACCTCATTTTGCACCCCTTTTGGTGAATTTTATATTGCAGTAGTTCCACTAAATTCGCTGTAGAGGCAGTGCGAGCGATCCGTTGTGTATATGCTAAATATACATTTTGTAGACAACCCGAGATCCGGTAAATTTGGCAACATCGCAAATGAATTTTACAGTCAGACCTCTCACTCCCTTCGGCTTATTTCCGGTTTGAATAATATTATTTACATTATTAAAGAGCTCTGTCCAGAAAGGCGATTGTCAAATATCTCGAGAACTAGACGTCGTATCGAAAAAACTTAGGAATTCTTTTTTAATGGTTTTTCAAAATCTATATACTTATGCAATAGCAGGGTTCTTATGCTTCCTGCGAACGCGGTGGGTGTAGCAACTTTGAATTTTCAACTGGAACCCTTCATTTTTATTTAAATAAACATTTTGAAATTTGATTATAACTATTATGGATATAGATATAAAATTAGAATAATTAATTAAATTAGAAATTTAGAGTTGAAAATACACAACTTTTGTGTGAATCTATAATAGCTTCTTTAACCAGTGGGAAGAGCTTCAAAATCGTCGTTTTGATGACATTTTTAGGAGTTAGATTATTTTAAGTAATTTTTTAGATAAAATTATGTAGAACACGTTGGTAAGTACTCGAAGTCTAAAAAATTTCGGAGACGTTGTTTATTTGTAGTATTATTTTTTTACAATTTTCTTCGCATATCTTCTCCACTGTTTGTTTTACAAAAAATGTCAAAAACTTATTTTAATCGCTTTTAAAAGACCTACAAAATAAATCTAACCGCGTTCAATTTGAATGAGAGTTACAAACACAAATCTGTTTTGCATATCATTTATAATTAAGGGACTAACTATGCTGTTCACGTACTATATTAAGATTCAACGGGAATATTTTTCAATATATGTAGTTCATTTATGCTAAACTTGGACACTGTACGTCAAATAGTTTACGAGCTATAGCTTTATAAACAAATTAACTTTATATTTCCTTTAAATTCGTTTACTGAAGAAAATCCAAATTTAGCTATACAGCTCGCACTCCCTCGTAGGGGAAAATTCACTCATCCCAGATACCCACGTTATCAAAAGGATTGACCTGTGGGACTCTTTCTGTGTTCGATTCCTAGGTGACTTGGTACATCGGGTTTGTCCCAAAAATTTTCATACATTATTATCTAGTATTATATAAAGCTTATTAAGGACGTTATAACGGCGTTAAAATTCAAAAGCTTGTGATATATAAAACATCTAAAATTGCAACGGTTTTTCCCTGGCAGCAAATTTCAGTTTATCACCTTTTTTGTAACATTTCACTTGGGCCATAATATATTTACAAGAACCAATGAATTTGATCTCGTTTCCGTTTACATGAGCATTGGAGCCCCTGTACAGTCTGACAATTAGAAAAAAACCAATATAATAATTATTCGTCACAAAAAGGTAAAAATAAACTCATCTTTTACACCTATTAGGAGTAGAGTATATGTATGTATGTTTCTTCAACTTGGATTCCGTGCTTAAAACTGGTACCAGCTCTACATTTTCTTTACTCCAGCCAGTTAGCAACAGATTCGGAGTCAAAATCTTGGTGTCACACTACATACTCATACCTTCGTTTGGATGAGTATGTACACGAATATTATATATTATACTGTCTGAAGTAGGAGAAAGTTTATATGGACCATTACAAAGATTGTTAGTACTGGTCAAATACAAAACCAATCCTTTTAGGGTTGTAGAGGTTCTTGAACACTATTGATTTTAAAATTCTTGCATAGTCGCCAAATGATTTGCAGTTGGAGGGTTTGCCAACGACTTGGATTAAACTCATACCTTTAGGAATGTGGCACTTTTGTTACTTTATAATGGTAATGGTAGATATTTAGACATAACTGTAAACTGTCCTATTATAGGACCTAAGGCAGATTTATTTGATGGTATCGATAAAACTCCTACAGGTACAAGTGACTTTGAATATGCTGTAAATTCATATTTGAAAATATTCTCATAATATTTATGTTACTTTTAATTGCCTTGGTTGTTAGTATTTTTTTAAAAAGCTCTTGCTTAGCATGAATAATTTTTTTCTTTTCAGAGACAGTTTTATAGTGTTGGAAATGTTGAAAGTACTTCTTGTATGCTGATAAAAATTGGGAGTTCTAACAGTAAGAAGAAATTTTGCTAGGCTTTTCTCCATTTTTTTGTATATTTAGTAAGGGTATTTGAACATTTGGCGATGCAATCTTATTAGCTGAAATTACGAGAAGACGATCTACGCTTTTGAAAAATACATTGAATCGTAAAAAACTGAGCATGTAGGTTTCGTACAGAATATTCGTCAATTTTCATCCGTTTTTTTCTATTGTCTACGTTTTGACTTGAGTGGTTGCTTAGGTCTCATGATGCACGAAATTCATCTACCATCATGCCAATCATATTGTAGCTTAACAACCATTCGTCTAGTTTGGTGCTGGTTTTAATCAATCTCACGATTCCTCCTGCATCTTTTGAGTTTGTATTTATATGTTTCCAGCTGGATCTACAAATAGTTGGTTAAAGTTTCTGTTCAAACTTCTCACAACAAAATTTTTTCTCATAAAGTCTTCATGCAATTCTGGAGCCTTATCAGCAAGTTTGTACATGTCCAACAAATGTAATGTTCCCTAAAAGAATAGTTCACATGGTCAAATGCAAAGAAGTAGGGGTACATTTTTCTAAAACTAGAACAAAAATGTATTCTTCAGTTTCCGCTTCTTTCAGCAAACGAAAATGGAAATGGACTTTACGGAAAGAAACATGCCGTAATCTGATTTTTGACTCAAGTTCACTGTCATACCTGCAGCTGTTCATTAAAATAATTTAAAACTTCTAATATTAAAAATCTCAGCTCAGTGGATTTCGTGCTATTAGTAAAAAATAATGCACAATGATGCACTTTCGCAATCGAATATACAACACAACAGAATTTCGATGTAACATCGACCCTAACAACATCGCCATTACTAAAGTTGATTTGAGGTTGACTTCAGATTATGAATCTCACCCTTCCTCGCATCTCTGCGTTTGCCACTGTGCGTCGTGACATGCCTTTTGATTTATTTAATTTTTTCTTATACTATTTATTCAATCGACATTCTAAACAAACCGACATGTTCTCTGATGTTTGGTCTATAACTTTTACAGAAAGCCATTTTTGCAAGATCCAATATTTTTCGGGGTAGAGCTAGGAGAAACGATTTTAAAAATATGGGTTTTCAGACTCATTCTAAGTCATTTTGTATGAAGGCACTCCGTATACAACAATGGTTTGACGTATTTTTATAAATAAAATAAAAATATTTCTAATGTCCGGATCGATATGCAAATTTGAAGAATGAATTTTCGGATATCGTAGATCCGAAAAAGGACGAAAAACAAATTAGCACTTTTTTGTAAGGCTCCCCACCACTCCCCTCACGCTACGATTTTTGGACGACCAAGTGATTTTGCATTAGAAAGATATTAGAAACGAATAAAAATAGGTTTTGCATTGTAGCAACAAACTGCCCACCAAAATCTATTCTAGAAGCCTTTTTCCAGTCAACTTACTCTTCAGTATGGAATTGTATTTACTCTTGTACAAAACTAATATTTTTATGTTAAAACACGATTAGAATGTTAAAATGATAGCTTTTGTTATACAGATAAACTGTTTAGTTTAAATAATTTCCCATTTTTAATTTTGTACATAAATAATAAACAAAAAGAGCTTTGAGAATAGATTTCACAAATTCAATAAAACAGAGCATTTTAGTAATTCGGTTTATAAAGTTTATGTTGAATTATTTAATAATATACATAAAAATTATAATCATTACTTAGCTTCTGTTATCTTTGAATTTTGTTTTACTACTTCAACTGACCGCTTCCCTTGCAATATTTTTAAAATACAAAACACCATAACCGCAAATTACTTTACTGTTTGAGTAGGAAATATGCAATACAACACGAGCTCCGGTCGCTCGACTAATACTCTTTAGAGCTGGCAACAGTGTCTGATCTCGCGTTGATCTGTAAAATATCTAAAATTTCGTATATAAGTCTTCCCCTTCCCTTTTCAGCTACGGATCTCATTTTGTTGTAAATTTATCAAAAAAATTTAAGTTCAAAAATCTTTTCCCCTCTAAGTGTGCCATGATTAATATGTTAATTATAAAGATAGTTATGAACAATATACTCCATTAATTAATTTCCTATTGGTGGATCTCGGGTTGTCCTCGATTTAATCGGATCTCGCCTTGATATGAAGACGTATATATATATATATATATTATATATATATTTATATATATATATATAATATATATATATTATATATATATATATATATATATATAACTGTTTTGGATGGGTTGGAGTCAAGAAAAGGGGCTATTTGTTCATTATTTTTTACTCGAGCTTTCAATTGTGTTTACAATTATTATCAAGAGCTGCTAAAAACAAAATATCTTACAAAGTTGAACTAGGAAGAAAAAAATTGTGTTAACTCACCAAATATTTCAAAAAATATTAATATAAAAATGTTCTAATATAAAAAATGCTTCTCTGAAATTTTAATATAATTTTGAAAAAGTTTCTTAATACAAAAACAAATGAATTTGTAAATAAATTTGAATAGTGACAATTACATAAGCCTGAATGTCATAAATAGCAACTTAAAATTATTATTTTTGGCAATTATATTGCCAAAAATAAAATTTTGCTTAAAAATTCCTAAATTTACAGAAAGTAAATTAGGTACTCTAATATCAGATTTGAAAAGACATAAAGAAAATTTGGGTCCTAATGCTAAAAATTTTTTAATTTCAAAAGGAAATGAATAGATATTAGATTTTTAAACCATTTTTCTTGGAATTTTATCTTATCAAAAGCTTCTATTTTTACTTTATTGAACTTATCCATTTGTATTTTTTGATTTTATGAAATTCTGTGTTGTAGTTAATCCTTTGTCTACGATTAAATTCATTAAACGTGTGGAAATTTAAGATATTATAAGCCTTGGTACGTAACTCATGTAATATTCTTTTAACAAAGTTAATATCAGCAAAACAATCTTAATCTCTAAATTAATAATATTTCTTAATTTCACACGCAGTGTGAAGAGTATGTTGGTGACACCGGAAGAAATCTTTCAAATCGCATTATTTTACACAAAAGTGATTGCAGAATTAAGAAACCATCTTGTGCTTTGGCAGAGCATGTAATTGACAAAGACCATATTCTGGATTTTGATAATATTAAAATTTTATGTAGTGAAAGTAAAAAATTTAAAAGAACTTTTTTGGAAATAGTTTGTATTAGCAAAAGTGATAATAATTTAAACATAAGGTCAGAAATTCAAAATCTAAGCAAAATTTATAATTATATTATTTCTACGTAGTTTATATATGAAATCAGTAAAACATCACATTTTGATTTAATTTTCCATGTATCTGTTACATATTTTCAGGCATCTTTGAATGGTGAATCAATCTTCTTCTTTTTTGTTACTAAACAAAAAAGAATTTTTAAACGAAATTTTATTTTTGGCAATATAATTGTCAAAAATAAAAATTTTAAGTTGGTATTTATGACATTGAGGCTTATTTGTAATTGTCACTATTCAAATTTAATTGTTGTTGTGTTAAGAAACTTTTTCAAAATTATATTAAAATTTCAGAGAAGCATTTTTTAGATTAGAACAATTTTATATTAATATTTTTTGAAATATGTTAGCAGCATTTTTGTATACCAAACTAATTTTATTTGGTGAGTGTACAAAATTTTTTTCTTTCTAGTTCACCTTTGTAAAATATTTTGTATTTTTTAGCAGCTCTTGATAATATTTGTAAACACAATTGAAAGCTCGAGTAAAAAATAGTGAACAAATGGCCCGTTTTATTGACTCCAACCCATCCAAAACAGTTTTATATTTTTTCCAAACGATTCATTTCTTTTTTCTTACTCTTATATATACTTACTCTTATATATATATATATATATATATATATATATATATATATATATATATATATTACTCTTGGAAGGGTCTTTAGTGACTATGTGAGTATTAGTATATATTATGGATATTTTGGGTCTTGTAGTTAATACTGGCTTTTAAGTAAAAACTTTTAGGGTTTGCTAAGTTTTCGAGTTTATTTAACTCTTTTTTAAAACATACTTTGTGAAGATTGTATTATAAAATCAGCAAAATTACTTATCATTTCTATTTGGAAATAGCTGATTCAGCGGGGCAACAGATAATTTAAAAAAAAATTGGATAAGGAGAAGTATTTAAGTTTCCTCAAAAAAAATATGGCCCTACAATATGATTGTTTATAATGCAGGCCCAAACATTCACCTTCCCGGTATATTGTATCCTATACTCTTTCACCCAAAGTGAATTTTTACTTTCCCAGTATCGATTTGTCTGGCGATTTACTTGACAGTTAAGCATAAAAGACGCTTCATCAGAAAAAAGTACCTTTTGTATGAAAACCTCATCTTTGTTATATTTTTCCATCATGTTTTACGGTTGATTGAGTAATTAGTTCGCGATTGGGGTATTTCGCATTAAATAAATTACGAACTTCTGCTTGAGTCCTCACTCTAACTCCATAACCAATTATAATTAAAATCTCGATTCGGTCTGTTTCAGTTAGTTTCATTTTTGTAAATGCTGTTATTAATATCGGCAAAAAACTCGAAGAGTAAAAATTTGGCGTCTATTATTTGACAGATTCACAGATCAGTGACAAATAAGAACGAGTCAATAACAATATTGATTAAAATATTTTTGAAAAATATCTTGGAATGCTAACTAATAATTAATTTCAGATTATAATGTAGCATTGTTTGTTGTCAATGTACTTTTTTTCGGAACCAGCAAAATACACTATTTGGTTTTATTAACAGTGGCGTTCCCTATTGTATTTTAATTCAGTGAATGAATATTTTTTACAAAAGTTCATAATTTTGGTAAACCCTGTAGAAATAAATATTCAAGTGATTACATTACTGCAAAGACGATAAGGTAACTTTTCAAGTGAGCTGTCACGTGACCTAAGTTTATATTTAAAAAATCGTCGATTAAGTCATTACGCTAATACTGATGACGTAATGTCCAACACATATAATTACGTCAAAATACATATATTAATTGATGATCATTCATAAATTAAAATTGTCGTGTTTTAAGATTTTTTAAGTTGACTGTTTCTAAAATACTGAATTTAATCCATAAATTTGCATCATACTGTTTATATATGTTACACCAAGAAGGTAGATTTACATCAAGAATGAAACGATAACGTTGTCAAGAAATTTTATTAACAAGTAATCAAAAAATAATAATAATGTCTTACCTCGTAGCTGAATACACTTCTGTATACGTCTAGGCATTAACAAAATAAGACGACCGATTTCTGCTTGTGACACAACAACCTGAAATTCATGTATTAACTATGCCAGAGTCTGTGGAGGATGGTGCAAAATGGACACTCTCGTTTAAATAATTTCCCTTTTATGTTCGATAGGATTTAAATCCGAAGCACAGGAAGGCAACAACAAAACATTAACGCCAGCTTCTTGAAAAAAGTCCATAGTTTGACGAGCAATATAGGGATGCGCGTTGTCTTGCTGAAAAAGGACTTCTCGGCGGCCGTCGAGATAAGGCAGTAAAGTGGTTTGTAAGATGTCATCAGCATAAGACGCAGCTGTCATATTGCCTCTAATAAACACAAGTGGTGATCGGCTACCATAGGCAATAGCCCCCCAAAACATGATTCCAACTGTTTTGTGTAAATGCCTCTCAACAGCAAAACTGATAACTATTCACTTTCCAAGGCGGCGACTTACCATCCTACGACCATCATACATTCGTAAACAGAATCGTGATTTATCGCTGAATGCTACATTACGCCATTCTGCCACCCAATACTGCCGTTTTCTGCACCAATTCAAACATTAATGACAGTGGTCCACAGTTAAAGGAAGCACTAGTCGTGGGCGGAATGAAACCAGTGCAAAGGCTAGAATGCAATGAAAATTTTACCTATTGTAGAACAGGTTTACCTATAATTTTATTTATTGTTTGTTCGTTGTACCTATTGTTTACTGCTAATTATTAATGTTTAATTCTATCTCGAAATCGTTGTCTTGAAGTCTATGAAACATACTATGGTAGTCTGCCAATTTATGTTGTGTAGGATGGAAGGATGAATTGTTTATAGTCATGTCAGTATGGTATATAACAAACGGAGAACTTATGTTTGTTTTCACACTAATATCAAGTCTAATAATTTTTAAATCTTGAAAATTTATGGATTGATTCTGTTCTGATTTTATTGTAAATTTAATGCGACTATGTAGTAAATGAATATACGATAAAAGTTGGTTAAGTTCAGTTAAGTTAAGTTAAAGCCCTAAAAAGAGTATTTCCACCAACAGAGAGAAAACCCAATACCTCTTGCTTAATTTTATATACAGGCAAGATAAGAACAAAAATAGCCAAATACTTAAAAATATCGAATAATCCCAGCATTTAGAACAAGCCACAACTTAGGTAAATATACCAAAGACAACAACAGACAAAAGAAAAAGAACTTACACAGTGTTATATAACAAACCTACATCGGTCTAACTGGTAGAACGTTTAACAAACGTATAGCAGAATATAAAACGCTACAGAGGTTACTTTGTTACCCCAAGTAACATTTAAATTTAGACAATCATATGTCAAATTGAAAAAGCAATTTCCAGTTTACTTTTCGACGATGCTGAAATAACTAGACAAGACATCGCTAGAGTTTTTAGAAACTCAAAGCCTTCTACTCCGACCACTAGCCAATCTGAGAAAAAGGTCATGAAAGAACTTCAGTCAAATCCAAATCTAGTCATTCTTACCGCCGAAAAAGACAATGTTAATGTCATCCTAAACAATTATTTTTAGATTAATGAACTCTCATATCTCATCAATACTCCAGGCCACACACCAATTTCTAATAATCAAACAACGTATCTGAAAAAACTGCAAAAACCATTATCAATAAAACCTCTCTTCCAGTTGAGATAAAACAATCTCTAATTCCTCGTGGAAAGTCTTTCAAAACACCTCATATATATGGCCTACCCAAAACTCACAAACTCAATATTCCTGTACGTCCCATTGTCAGTGCATACAACTGCCCTACACAACCACTGGCCAAGTACTTAGCCAAAACTCTCACCGAAAATGCTTTATCCTTCTTCAAAAATTATTTTCATTTTATCGATTTTCTTAAACAATACCATATCTCATCGTCAGACATTCTAGAAAGTTTCGATATCGTTTCACTCTTTACAAACATTCCTATAGACGAAAATGTAAACATGCTGAAAACTAAATACAGTGTCCAGCAAGACCACTTATCTCTCATTAAACATATTATGTCCAACACCGGTTTCATATTCCAAAATCAGTTATATAGACAAATAAATGGTTCCTCAATGGGCTCCATACTATTCCCAGTAATTGCCAATATCTTTATGGAAGACTTCGAGACCCGAGCACTACCCCCACATCAATACTCAAAACCACACGTTGACTATTCGTCATTTGGCCCCATGGTAGGAATGCTTTGGTGTCTTTTCAGATCCATCTGAATGGTATATATCCTAGTATCCAGTTTTAGATGATGGTGGAAACTGAACTCTACCGTTTCTCAATGATATCATAACAAACTAGTCGTTACTTGCATGCCAACTTTTACCATTCCCCTTCACACATTAATTCAGTCACTAATACGCTTGTTTTCAGATCAATATGCCTTTGCGATGATGGAAGTAGACCCGCTGAGCTTTCTAGTTTAAAACAAACCCTCATCTAAAAGGGTTACCGCGAAAATCCCATCAATAGCAGCATCCACAGACTTCAATCTCTCACTTAATTCCAACCCAAGCACTCAGCTTCTTATTACATGAAAACTTTTTTTCCTTACATTAAAAGTATCACTGATAAAATCGACAAAATTCTAAAATCAAGAGGAATAAAGACAATATTTAGACCCCCAACAAAACTTTCATCTTTTGTTCGATCAATCAAAGATAATATATCAAATGAAAAACACGGAGTTTATGAAATTCTTTGTGCAGACTGCCCCCGATCCTACATAGGTCAAACAAATCGATTATTTTTGTTCCCAATTTCCAACTTTATTTCAGCTCTAGGTCAACACTATCTTCATACAGGTGACAAAATTGATTTTGAAAACTCCAGACCACACATTACTTCCTAGATTTTTAGAAATTTGCGAAAAACTTGTAAATAAATTGTATAATGCTGCGGGTGTAAATGATTTTCAAAATGAATATCTGATATCAAATATAATACCAAAAATAAAAGACGAAGCAGCAATTAATATTTCTTCTTGTATTCTTAGCACTTGGCAGGATTTAAAAGATGCTTTAATAAATTCGTATTCAGATAAATGAGATATTTATACTTTAAGCATAGAAATTTCAGATTTAAAACAAGGCAATGAATTCCCATTCGATTTTTATAACCGAATACAACACCTATTAAATCTTCAAATATCTGTTTTGTCTACAAAAACTAAGCATATGGTTGAGATTAATATTCTCGGTAGCTTCTTCTGGAATTTAGCATTAATAGTACTGTTACGTTACTTGGACGTTGGTTAAAAGAACCTCTTGGAACCTTAATGCCCACAAAGAATCCTACATATTTAAATTTTGGATGTATTTCTGGAAAATAATTCTTCTCACATTCAATATCTCAAACTTAATCAGAATAATAATTATTCATCCAGGACAAAATCCAATTTTCGTCAAAACCAACAAATTATGCATCAACCCCAAATTCAATACACACCAAGGTATCAATTTTTAACACACAAAAACAGTATAGATCCTCCGATTTTTAATGGAAGCAATAATACTTTTAAGCCAAATCCGAATAAAAAATTCCCAAACCCTACTTTAATGAGTACATCAACTAATATTACATATAGACCAACGCAAAACTTACAAAATAGGACCTATTTCGGTAACCCTACTAATTTTGCAAGTCAAAATAAAAATATTATCGCGGAAGAACTCTATAATATAGATTGTCCTGAAAGTTCATCCCAAAACCATTTTTTAGAGGAGCTAGCCTCGAAAGAAAACCACAGCATTTAAAATTATTAAACTTAACTAACAAAGAATGCGAATTTCCGTACATAATTTTCGCTGAACAAAATTTAAAAATTTTAATAGATACCTGGAGCACTAAATCTTTTATTACATCGAAAAAAGGTGACCAATATTTTAACAATTCAATATTTATAAAACCATTTCAAATTTCTGCTCTTGGAACTACCAAGGAAAATTTCTGTACTGTTATTCCTTCTTTATAGGCATAGAAAGCCGATAAAATTAAATTATCATATATTTAAGTTTCACGATTAATTCTATTCCTTTATGGTATTAGATAATTTAAAATTATTACAAGCAAATACTGATTTAGTAAATTATTTACTAAAGACACCTACTTGCTCAACGAGCAAGTATATTTAATATCACAGTTTTATAACAACATTATGTACAATCTTTTACAACTACATGTAATTTAAAGGGTTTTTACCCTGGTATTTTGGAGGCTCAGGCATTTTAACCTAGCAATTTTAAACCTGATGATGGACTGTTTAGTCCGAAAACGTTTGTTTTTTTGATGTAGCCCTTTTAAGGGTTTTTAAATAAATATACCTATTTACGAAGATTAACCTCTTTTTTTTTTCAAATATTTCAAATCTTCGCAATTATCTCTTATTAAATGCACCAAGAAGCTAATCGATATCCCTCCAAATGAAATTGGGGAAATTTTAAAAATTTATCACGAAGGAAAACAAAACCACAAAGGATTTAATGAAACAGAAAGTAGAATAAAAGCCTTATATTATTGGCCAAATCAAAGAGCATCTATTCAAACCTTCTTAAATGATTGTGAAATTTGCCAATAAACAAAGTACGACAGGAAACCTGTCAAACCCATGTTCAATATAATACCTACTGCAACTAAATCCTTTCAAATTGTAGGGGAACCTGGCCCAAATTGACATACTAGGGTAAAATGACACATCCGGTGTATCTCTAACTTGGCAACATGGCTATGCGCTAAGAAGTTTTGTACAAGAGCATCACGTGGTGCATAATTGATGTTCCAACGGGGGTCGCGATCATGGCATGTTATCTTTAATGGCAATGACGGTTCATTCTCTTTAATTCTCGACTAAACTAGAAAGGTGGCGCCACCAAAAACTTTCTTCA
Organism: Diabrotica balteata; assembly: GCA_918026665.1. Classification (NCBI taxonomy): domain Eukaryota; kingdom Metazoa; phylum Arthropoda; class Insecta; order Coleoptera; family Chrysomelidae; genus Diabrotica; species Diabrotica balteata. The sequence goes on along the minus strand of OU898283.1, from coordinate 66,086,077 downwards.
AATGCGCATGTCGTCGCATCTGCAAAATCCCAACCCAACAACAACAACACAACGCCATTTTATTTTGTCTATGACACGGTGTTTGTTTACGTCTTTGGATTTATATTATTTGATTGTGCTTTTTTTTACTCACAGTTTGGCTTTATAGCAAAGACTTTTACTTTAAAGTAAAAATTCAGTTTATCTGAAAATTTTTTAATAGACCTTTAAATGTTTAAATGCCCGGCTGCAAAAATTACCAAAAAGATGCTCAAATGCATATTTTTCCGAAAAATCAAGAGGTAAGTGATAATTAATATTTATTTTAATATTAAAATGAAAAATAGCTTTTATTTTAATTTGCCATTAATATTTTAATAACGATTAACAAACAAGATATTCGTAAAGTATGTATCTCTAACCTTAAAATGTTTTAACCTTGCTTGTGTTAGAACAAATGTAAAAATATCCAGAAACTGAAGTATCTACAGATGATACAACAAAAAAGGAAAGAAGTAATAGATAATATGATTTACATTGCTATTATTGTTATGGACTTTAAATATATTGTTTTATACTATATCTATTAGACACTAATTCTTGTATGTTTTTTGTAGCTGTATAATGTTTGGATTAAAAGGATTGGATATCCCAATTTACAAGAAATGCCAATGGAGAAGGTACAAAAATCATACCGTGTATGTAATGCACAATACATTGGACTAATAAATAAATCCACTATTAAAAAAGATGCTATTCCATCTTTATTTTTACCACCAAGTAAGTATGTTTACATTCTTAAAATAATTTTGTTACTTGTAAATTGTGTTGTTAATTTTTTAAATAAATATTTTAATTTTTGAATTTTGTTTTTCTTCCTTTCCTTTTCTATTATGTGCAGTCTGTTCATAATTGCAATAAAAGATTCCACAATGTAATGCAAATTACAAAAAATAATCGTTAATGTTAATATAAGAAACAATTGTGGATTATTTTTTATAATTTGCATTATGTTGTAGAATCTTGTTTTACTACAATAATTAGCAACAAAGCTTATTCGAACGTTTAAAATTCCCGCCGCGTCATTACCCATTTAGTTCATGACTAAACCAGGCAGAGAGCGCTGTGTACATTGCAATTTTTGGTATTAAAGAGTTGCCTATCTATCTCTACTTATATATATTTAATCTATGGTCGCGATCAGTTCAGTCGTTTACTTGTTAAAAGGTGGTTTGTGCTTTATTGAGTACCAAAATATTTTGGTAGGCGACGTATACTTCGCTATAAAACGTTTAAAACTTTAAAATTTATATCTCTGTTAGTTCCAGGTATGTATTGTTATTCATATTAACAGAAACATCATGTTTGGAAGCTTTGTTTGTTTAAAAAAAAAATTTATTGTAAAAAACGTGTTCTTGTTCACACTTGGGTAAAACAACATATTAAATACTCGGGTAAAATGACATCGTATGTCATTTTGCCCATATAAATTTTAATAATAATATGGTAGGTAAAATATTAATGTATGGTATTTTTCTTTTTTAGTATGGTGGGACACTACGAAAGGAAAAGTACACGCCAGTCTTGGGATCCAGTACAAATGCAAAGAGCCATCCAGGCAGTCCAGTGTGGAGACATGGGCTGGTTAAAAGCATCGATAACTTTTAATGTGCCCCAAGCTACTTTAAGAAGACGAGCATCAGACAAGAATAAACGGGTATCAGGTACTAATAAAGGTCTTGGCCGGTACGAAACTACGTTCTCTGTAGAATTCGAAAGAGACCTCGTAACACACATAAAACTCCTAGAATCAAGTTTGTTTGGATTATCTTGTGATGACGTTCGTTCTTTAGCCTACCAGTTAGCAGATCGAAATGGAATAGTACACCGAATTAACACAACCACTAAGATGGCTGGTTGGGATTAGTTACGAAAGTTTCGGTCTAGACACCCCGATATATCCCTTAGAAAACCCGAGTCCACGTCTGCAGCAACAGCGCAATCATTCAACAGGCCGCAAATTGCCAATTTTTTAAAACTTTTAGAGGATACTATTACAAATAACAAAATTAATCCTACACGCATATGGAATGTAAATGAATCAGGCCTATCCACTGTTCAAAAACCCGGCAAAATATTTGCAACCAAGGGTCGGAAGCAAGTGGGCCTAATTACAAGTGCGGAAAGAGGGCAGCACATAAAGATGGTTGCTTGCATTAGCTCAGTGGGGAATTATGTTCCACCAACACTTATATTCCCCAGGAAAAATTGGAAAAAAGAATTAATAGATGAAGCGCCTTTAGGAACTTTAGGAATAGAACAGGAAACAGGATGGATGACAGGCGAAGTGTTCCTAACATGATGAACAGGATGAAACATTTTAAAGAATATTCTAATCCTTCTATAGAAGACAAGGTTATGCTGTTGCTTGATGGGCATGCCAGCCATAAAAACATTAATGTTTTAACTTTTGCCCATTTTTAATGTTTTAACATTAATGTTTTAAAGAACATGGAATAGTGATATTGTGTTTTCCGCCGCACTGTACCCATCGTCTACAGCCGTTAGATGTATGTTTCTTAGGTCCATTAAAGAGCTACTATCATCAAGAAGGTACCAAGTGGATGAAGTGTCATCCAGGCAGAACAGTTTCGCAATACCAAGTTGCAGGATTATTTGCTACAGCGTATGGAAAAGCAGCTACACACCAAAATGCCGTTAGTGGATTTTTAAAGACTGGAATTTGGCCCCTTAATCCCGACATATTCCCTGATTATTTATTTAATCCTTCCAAAATAACAGATATTCAAGAAGAAGTTGCAATTCAACCCCTAACAGAGTCAAAAAAAGAGAATGATAATGTTTTGCGACATCAAGATTTTCCAGATCAAGGAAACAAACCGGTTTCTACACCTAGACCAAACTCACTTGAAAGTTGTTCTTCAATTAATCCTGGTATTCGTCCACTTGACATTTTACCTCTTCCATCGTGTTCAGGTGTCCAGTCAAGCTCCAAAAAAAGAAAATCAGAAGGAACATAAGTTCTTACGGCTACCCCAAATATGAAAGAACAAAAAGCCAAAGCACTCGAGAAGCGAGCTACTTTCTATGTCTGACCTTTTGTTAATGCAAGATGTGCTAGATTTTATGAAACACATTTCCAAAAAAACACGTTTTGAAAGGTTCTTTTCTTTTGCCAAAACGTGTCTTACGTGTTTTTTTGGAAATGTGTTTCATAAAATCTAGCACATCTTGCATTAACAAAAGGTCAGACATAGACAAATTAAGCAACATTTATTGTTATTTACTAGAAAAACACCAAAAATAAAATAAAAATTTGCCTGTACATAAATTATACCTCTATGTATAATATGTTGCATACCATTAAGACAGGTTAAAAGCATAGTTCACCTAAAAAGAAAGATAACATCAATTACACCTAATTACATATTAATTACAGTGTTTACTTTCCATTCTCTGCATGAGTTAATATACACAAGTAAAACATGCTATCAACTAAGTTTTACCTACTATTTTTACAATAAATTTTAAAAATTTTATAATGTATTGTGTCCATAATTGTATATTTTAATGTTTTAATGTGTGTTATAAATGTTGAGTGTAAATGCTTATATAAATAATCTCAACGACTAGTAAGTTACACTGAAGAATTGTGATATTTTTTAAATATTTACATTTTTGTCTTATTGCAGTGTCTTGAAAAAGGAATAAAACCATTCCGAAAGCTCGACAAAAAAGTCAAAAGAGTGTTTTTTTAACATCCCGGCCAATATTCTGACTGCAACCCTAATAAACTGTTTTATTTGTTTATATCGACAGTCAATAATATTCAGTATTTCTTGTATATATATATATATATATATATATATATATATATATATATATATATATATATATATATATATATATATAGATTCTTTTTCTAAATATGGTCAACTATACAAAATAAATTCAGCTCAAGGCATTGAAGTAAAGTAGGTACGCATTAATCCGATATTTTACTCATCACTGCATACCAGAACAAATAATATCTGATAATGGAACCGAATTAAAAGTTTTAGTCGTCAAAGAACTGTTAGATTTACACAAGGTAAAAGTACATTTTATAAGCTCTCAACATCCAGAGTCTAATGGAATTGCTGAGAGATTTCATTCTACGATCATCGAACACGTTAGACTACTAAATAATTAAAAAGAATATAAAAATGGTTATATTGAACATAAAATAAATTACGCCTTACTAGCCTATAATAATAACATCCATTCAGTAACAAAAATGAAACCATACGAGCTGTGTACGGGACATATAGATAATAATTCTCCTTTTGATATCAATATTGAAAACAAGTTTTAAATAATTATATTTCAATCCATAAAGAAAAGATGAAAATACTTTATTCTAATATCAATAAATGTTTACAAAACGTAAAGGAAAAAGTAATTTTAAAAGCTAACGAAAAACGGGAAGAATTACCCGAAACAATCCCCAATAAAATATTTGTGCGTAATAGACAATTCCAAGGTAAAACAAAAAATAAATACAATGCTGAAGAAATCTGCAAAATTAATAAAGAAAAGAAAACCACGAAAATAGTTACTCGACATAAAAATACTGCCGAAAATATTCACTTGTCAAATGACCTAAAAGAAAACCTTAGAAATTTTCAGGTTCCTCGCAATCAGATGCGCAGCAACTGATCGCAAATAGCAATAGCGATGCGCAAATTGGGACCTGAGAAATTTCAAAAATGTACTACAATTTAAATCGGCTTTAAGAAGAATATGATAGCTTAAATATTATATACCATGTGGTCCATATGTATGGAATAAATTCATTTTTAGCGTTATTATGTATTATGTGAAAAAAACCTGAGACAGGTCGATTTTTATTCTTAAATTGACAATTTATGGTATAAAAATATTATCCCTCTCCAGCATCCCCTTTGAATTATAAGGACCCCCTCGAAAATTTTAAATAACAAAGGGGTTGTGTGACACTCGAGAACTTGCCACCGTCAATTATGTAAGTAAATCATCTATTTTGAGAGTTTTGCATAAAGAAAAATCAGCCACCTGATACCTAAAAACCACCTTTACAAAGTTCAGTTAATTCAGAAGTTAAATGAAGATGATCCAGACAGAAGGCAAGAATTCTATGAAATGATGATGGACATAATGAACGCAGATTTGAGGTTCATAAACAGAATAGTTTTTTCTGATGAAGAGTCGTTTCATTTAAATGGAATAGTTAACAAATAGAACTGCAGATATTGGAGCAGAGAAAATCCTCCCTGGGTGTGTGACTCATACGCAATATCCTGAAAAAGTTAACGTTTGTGCTGGTATCATTACCAATAAAATTATTTTTCTTTTTTTTGAGGGCGCAATTGATGGTGAGGTTTATCTAGATTTTTTGATTAACTTTTTAGTGCATACATTACGAAGATTTTTTCCTGATGTTAATCATCTAAATGAGATAAATCGATCTATTTACTACTAACAAGATGAAACTCAACCGCATTTTTCACTTTTAGCTAGAAAATATTTAAACGAGCTTTCTCCCAATAGGTGGATTGGAAGACCGAAAAGTCGTAGAACGATCGAATGGCCGTCTAGATCCCCAATGTGACTCCTCTCGATTACTTCTTATGGGGGTATTTTAAATCTGAAGTATATTCAAAGAATATAGACTATTCTTTGGTATATTTTAATAGACCAAACAGTATAGCTGATTTAAAAGTTAGGTTAACAGAAGAAATTAACAAAATAACCCCCGAGGTCGTACAAAATGTTGTACGAGAATTGCAAAATCGCGTCGGTTATTGTCCAGAAGTGAATGGTGGTCATGAAAAATACATTCTAAATAGTCTGTGACATTATTATTGTCATTCAACCTAAAGTTTTGTGATGAGTCATTATCAAAATTTTACATCTTAAAAATCACTTTTCTCACTTAATATTGCACCAAACTTAAAAAACTTGATATTGCTAAACACAGGACTAAAATCCCTTTCTAACAAGGTGTCACACGACCCCCTTTATTATTTAAAATTTTCGAAGGGGTGCTCATAATTCAAAGAGGGTGCTGGAGGGGGATAATATTTTAATACCATAAATTGTCAATTTAAGAATAAAAATCGACCTGTTTCAGTTTTTTTTCACATGGTACATAATAACGCTAAAAATGAATTTATGAACATGGTATAGCTTAAATATATTTCTAATTGTAAATTTTTCAATAACGAAATAAAAAATTATGTTAATCTAGCACAGTACGTCAAAAGTAACATTGAGGAAAAATTTGAAACGCTAAACATACATACAAAATTGCAAAGAAACAAAAAAGGTATAATCAGTGGGTTTAGCTGTAACTACTATTAAAGCTGTAACAGGAAATTTAGATGCCGAAGATGGCGAAAAAATTAATTCAATACTATAAATAGATAGAACACTTAAAGACGAATGAAGCAAAGTTGTAAAGCCAAATCAATAACCAGTATTCGCTAAGTGATGAAACTATCAATAATTTTAATGAAACAATTCAAATGAAATTAATTTAAAATCAGACATTTTTTCATCAATAAAAAATATAGTAGACTTTTCCAAACAAATTTTGAAAACGTCAACGATATATATATATATATATATATATATATATATATATATATATATATATATATATATATATATATATATATATATATATATATATATATATATATATATATATATATATTATTTATATATTTATATATATATATATATATATATATATATATATATATATATATATATATATATATATATATATATATATATATATATAGACAGAACAGACATTATGTCCTGGGCTAATACTGATGACCTGGTCTACTTTAAATGTAGAACTTTACATCAGTTCCAAGAAGTCGAAAATGTTTAAATTTACCAAAAAAAAAAGAATTTATCGGGATTGGGTCCTCTAAGCCTAAATAGTACTCATTTAAATATGATCAGTGAAGTAAAACCCCTTAAGGTAATACTAGGCTCGAGGCTTACTTGGAATTGGCAAATAAAACAAGTAACCAAAAGAGCGGTGACTACCTTAATGGTAGTCAGATGTACTCATGAAAAATATGAGGTCCAGACACGTAAAACAAGCAATTACGTATGCATGAGTAATATGGTGGTCAAATTTGAAGCAAAAAAGTGACATTCTAAAAACTAAGCGGGGTGCAAAGACTTGGAGGCCTTACTGGATCTTCCTCCTTTACATATAATTACTTTACATATAATTATAAGGAGGGAACCGAGCATGGGATATTATAGACTGCGAGAAAACCTAAATAACATACCGGTTAGATCATGATATAGTAATATCATAAATGAATATTGTTCTGAAGCTATTTTCTTGTGGCATTGTGAATTAATTACTATTAAACTGGGAATAAGCCACAATTAAAGATAAAAATACGTTTATTGACGTTTCAATTTCCACTTCGGAAATCGTTCTCAAAATACAAACTAACGTCAATAAACGTATTTTTATCTTTAATTGTGGCTTATTCCCAGTTTAATAGTAATTAAATCATAAATGAAATTAGAAATACCGAATGGATGATGATTTCTGACCATATGGCTTCTAAATATAGGACTAAAGTACCTTTCCTAGTGGACATTAGCCCACGAGGGATATGTCAGAAAAAACACCCGACCAAAACTGGTCCAAAACAAAAATATACCCGGTGAAACACATGGCAAAATATAAATATATATATATATATATATATATATATATATATATATATATATATATATAATTCTTTGGAGGGTAACTTTCGGGATATATATATATATATATATATATATATATATATATATATATATATATATATATATATATATATATTGTATGAGTATGTGTTAATAGGACAAATAGATAGATTCAATGAGGTGGCTTTTGGCCTATTCTCCTGTGGCCTTTTCAGATCTATTGTAAATATCTAACTTCGAGACTAAACCTTCCGTCTAACTCTTCGCCGATGGTTTTCCTTCGCCTAATGCAAAGAACTCATTTTGCAGTCTGTCATGCTAACATAAAAAAATGTGCTCTGCATCAATGTGCATCAGCTTAAATACCCTATTGACTTATAGTGCCCTGTTAATAGACCTACAACAATTTACTGTTTTTTCCTTTGCTTATTAGGTATACCGTAATTTTTGGTGAATATTCTGTAATAAACTATTTGCTATCATTCATGAATATCTCCATTCAAGAGATTTGTGAGTTGCCCACTTCTTTGCAGCCATTATTGTTACGGTGTTTACAATGCCGCAGAATGGTTCCTCGTGCCAGAGTACTCAGGCTACAGTAAACCTGCTGCAATTCCATAGTTTATGTAGGGCCCAGTCCCATACTAGCTTAGAATTGATTACCTTAAACGCTACCTGGTTATCTGTGAAGACGGCAATTGGACGGTACGTTCTTTTCTGCATTTCTATTTTTTACACGTAGTGATGGCTTACCATTATTACTGCCTAAAAAATTATGACATCCTTAGACTTACTGGGCAATATATTGCTTGATTTATCTCTACCATACGGCCCCTCCACTCGCCGATGTTTTTGAGCTATCAGTTTACCAGATAGTTTCCGCTTGTATGAGTCTACCTTGACACTACGTTTTGTGGTTCCACTGTAAATTGAACAAAGATTGAGGTAAATTCCTTTACTAGACAATGGTTCTCTTGGATTTTGGACTGATTTAAGACTTTTTATTTGATGAACCTGATTTTACAGGAGCAATACAGTATAAAGTACCTTCTACGATCTATCCTTTTAAAATGTAAATCACAAATGTACGTGATGCTGACAAGTTTTGGTGAAGAAATTTACAATTTTGCTTTAAGCTATTGTTTAAGTTAATATATTTCTCTGAAAAGTGCACATTAAAGACTGTATATTTGATCATTGACTAGACAATTTATTGAAGTTAAAGTAGCAGATAGGTTTAATTGTTAAATATTATGTTAATAAAAATTTCACATTAAATGATCAAAAGATCCACAAATTTTTTGACACTTGGACACAGATTTAAGTTCGCTTATTCAACTTAAATCTCTAATAATAAATTTCTCTTTTACAATAATAAAATACGAAATGAGAATAAGAAATAGGATAAGAATAAAACCTCTCTTTTACAATAATCACATCAATCTAAAGCTAGGACAGAGGAGGAAAATATTTTACATATTGTCAACGCTCTTGTATGTCACTGAAATCTTGACTTTAAATAGCCATTATAAATTATAGAGACGCTCTAGAGATATATATCCACAGAAACTGTATAAACGAAAAGTCTTGAGAATAAAAACAAGAGGGTAATACTCTTTGGAATTTTGAACAATCATGTTTTTTGAACAATATGTCGAAAAACTTTCTATCTAAAGTTCTTGTGAAATTATTTGAGGTGGCAATTATAGGATCAATTGGACATTCCCATAGAAATTCTGGAAAATACAAGAAAAATATGGCCTTGTCTTCATTAAGTTAAAATTAACACCAATACCGCAATCAGCATAGAGCACCTATTCATTTAATACAGCATCCAGATTCGTGTATGCGTGCATTGGTGCTCATAATTTAGGTTTTATTAGTTCTACTTTCTTCCAAAATATGACTATGTAATATTCTAGCTCGCTCATAAAATATTAATGTAGTATTTGATGTGAAAAATCTATTGGCACTCCTTGAAGGTAAGACTAACTCATGATTTGATAATAAACAGCATGATCGAATTTAAATCGATTTATTCTTTCATTGAAAGGTAAGTTTCTAGGGCAATAATTTGAGTACAGATTGGAGGGTTGCTCCTTATTAGGCTTGTTATAAACGGGTTTTCATTTGCACTGAGATATTTAGTAGCACAACACATCGAAAAAGATTGTCTTCTGAGAGCTAATGGCGGTTCTCCTGCTAGGACCTGAAGGCTGCTAATTTTCGTGGTTCTGAAAACTATACGTAATGCTGTGGATTGGATGATGTAAATCATCCAATCAGTTTGACAGAGACAGAGACAGTTTGTTCATTTGACTTTTAGTAGCAGTTTCGTAGCATAATACATCCGTAATCTAGTTTGCTTCTAATTAGAGCTTGATATAATCGTACAAGAATAGTTGTGTCTGCACCCCACTTGTGATTGGAAAAAACTTTTAGAAGATTTATTCTCTGTTGGCATAATTTAATTAGTTCATTTATGTGCAATGTCCATTTGAGTTGAGAGTCGAATGTCATTCCCAAAAATTTGATTTGGTTGATTGTTATAAGAGTATTTCCGTTTAGTTTTAAATTTAAGTAGGGTTGTGTTTTCCTTTTGTCAAATATTATTACTTTAGTTTTTTCGGTTGAAAATCTCAAGCTTATATCTAAAGACCACCCTTCTAATTTATTTAGTGTATTTTGTAATATTGATGCAGCTGATTTTAGGTTTTTACTTCTCATAAATATTACAAGATCATCGACGTAAAGGTTTGCTTTTACTGGAAGCATCAAATGGTTAGATACGTTGTTGATTGCTATTAAAAACAGCAGGGGGCTTAATACAGATCGTTGAGGAATACCATTTTCCAGTTATTTCTTAGTTGGCATGACACCGTTTGTTTTAACTTTTATACTCCTCTTCTCCAGGAAGTTTTTGGCGAAGGCTAAGAATTTGTCATCTATTTTCCAACTTTTCATTGTTTTTAAGATGTGATATGTCTACGTGGTGTCAAATTCTTTTCTGATGTCGAAGAAAATTGCCATTAATTTTTGTTTATGTATAAAAGCTTCGTGTATTTCAGATTCTACTGCTATAATATTATCTATTGTAGACCGTTCTGATCGGTACCCACTTTGGATGGATGTAAGGAGATTTTTCTTTTCTAAGTACCATTTTAATTTTTTGCTTAGAATCTTTTCGATTATTTTGCAGATGCTACAGGTAAGAGATATTGGTCGATAGGAAGAAGATAAGTTTTTTGGTTTATTGTCTTTTAAAAATGGTATTATAATTGCTTCGCGCCAGAGAGATGGAAATTTATGGGTCGAGTAAATTTTGTTGAAGATCTCTACTAAAGTAACATTCGCGCTAATAGGTAGTTTTTCGATGAAAATTGGTGGTATGTCATCAGGTCCAGGTGAGGTATTTTTGAGGTTATTCAGACTTTCATTTAATCCATCAAGTATTATGGAAGTGTTAGGTAGACTAGCAGTTTCTCGATGTTAATTTTTGATGTTTCTATTCTTTCTTTATGTTCTAAGAAATTTGGGTGGTACTTCTGATTGCGTGAATACAACTGATATTGTTCTACTAAAATTTCTGAGATTTCATGTTTGTCTGAAGTTGTTAGATCGTTTGTAGTTATTATTTCAATATGGGTTCCAGTTCTGAGGTGTATGTTTGTATTACTTGATAGGGATCTTTAAGTGTTTCTGTACCAGTTGATGTAGATGTTCAGTTTTGTCTTTGTGGCCAGTAGTATTGCATCTAGAGCAATTTAAACCATCTAGGGATAGGAAGATTCTGTAAGGAGTGTTGTCATAAGTTATTAAGATTGTATTTGGAATTGGTTTGGTGATTATCGGAGAGACAAATATTTGCCACCCAAAGCTTAAGACATGACTATACTCAGACTCGGGCATGCCAACTTTTAAAAACGTTAATTTGGATACTGCAGTTAGTTCTAGTTGTTTCAGTTTGTCTTCTAGAATACTGTTCGGGATGCTGGGGCAGATGTTTAATATTACTAGTCTCCTTGCTGGCGTCTATCTCATTGCCTTGGATGACTACAGTTTTATGGTTGTTTAGTAAGGTATCTACTATGCTAGAATTGTTCAAGTAAATGCAAACTCGTTTCTTCGCTATTCGTTATGCAAAAATAACATTTTTTGGTGTGAGTAGAGACCCTATGTATTCATGTATTTTAATACCTTGGATAGCTGACAGAATAATGGCTTGTTCTTTTGAAGGAAAATTGAAGTTGCTTACTGCATTGGAATATGTCGATGTTGATGATATAGTAGGTATGCTAATATTTTCAGAATCATCCATTTTTAATTTTTGTTTTCTTCATTTGATATAATTTTTGAAAGCCGGTCCTGTATCGGTCAATTATTTCGACTTATCGAAGTAGCCAAAAAACCAGAAACCGGATTATTTGATGTGTTGTATTGAATTATGGGTTATATACAATATTTACTGATATTGAATTTGTAGTAAATTGGTAATATACTCACAGTTTGTTTTTTTTTGTGAAGAAACTTTATTGTGTAAATACACTATTTAGCTAACAATATTTTACGTTTCTTCATTATAAACCGCTGAAAAGTTAGTTTTAGTAAGAGCAGATTTTAACCGGCACTTTATCAACTAAGCGCAGGGTTGGAGTTCTTATAAAGAGATTGTTGATGTTTAAATTTGGCACATTCAAAGATATGTTTTACTGTTCAGGTTAAATTGCAGGGCTCGCATATTGGTGGGTTACATTTTGAAAAAAGATAAGAGTGTGTGAGTCTACTATGGCCTAATCGGAATCGGTTAACTACACTCTGTTCATGACAATTTTTGTTACAAGGTTTAGTTCCTTTAGTGTGTCTTTAATTTGTCGTAGTTTAAACGTTGATATTTGCCATTCGTTATGCCAGATTTCTAAGATTTTGGCCTTAATAGAAAGCTTTAACTCTTTTGAACCACACTTTAATATTATTTCTGAGTCCGCACTAGACACTGCACTACGCGCACTCAAGTCTGCTTCTTCATTTCCGAGGACACCCACATGAGAAGGAATCCATATGAAGTAAATTGTTCTTCCTTTTCTTGGCATGTGTGAAGTTCTGATTTGATCATTTTTTCAATTGGGTGTTTAGGATATACTCGTTGAATTGAAGTGATCGAACTCAGAGAATCAGAAAGAATCACCGCTTTGACAATATTGGTATCATTATTAAACTTAATTGCTCGATAAAGAACGAGTAATTCGGCTGTGTATATGCTCCAGTGGGAAGATAGTTGACATAGATATGTACTTGAATTGATCACAAAAGCGGCACTAACTCCATTGCTAGACTTTGAAGCAGCTGTAAATATTTTGGAGAAATTTTCATAAGTTTTAACAACAGAGTGGCCCAAAAGTCTGGAAACGGCCAATTATCTCGGAAATTACCATACATAGTTATACAAAATTTGAGGTACACCTATTTTGGGATACGGAAATTCCATATTTAATATTTGCAATGTTGCGAGATTTGCCGTTTTTTCTTATATTATTAGTAACTTTGGTTTTTCAAATTCATTACCCTGTATATTTACTTATTAGTCTTTTCAATACGAGTTCAACCGTATGTAACACTTATGATTTTATGTAGTCTAGAAGGTCTTAAATACCTAAATCAGAAGTCTGGCAACGCCTTATTGTTTCAATAAATTTTTTAATACTTACTATTTTTAATAGTAAGAAATAGAAAATAGAAAAATTCAGTTTACAAAACGAACCCAGCAAGTCTTGCAGAACTATGGCAACGAAATATCGATGAATCTCGATTAATTTCTAGACAATCATGAAAAAATCTGGTAGACGCATTCTACTATCGATTAGGGTACTGTCAACTCACATGGAGCACATTTTGAACACTTGATAAAGTAACCATTATGTTAAAAAATGTTGTAATCTATCAATTGTTACATTTTAATGTAGTTAAAAATAGTTAGTATTAAAAAATTTATTGCGACAATTAGGCGTTGCGAGACTTTATGTTTTATCTATTTAAGGTCTTCCAAAGTGTTACATATCGTTGAACTCGTATTGAATAGGAGATTCCAATAATCAATATAAGGTTGAATGTTCGAATAATTAAACTTTGAGGGTGTACAAGGCAACTATCGAACACGGTGATTAATTTAATCTTGCCCAAGTACTTTCGATCAATAGATCATCTTCAGGGGCATTTCGTCAATTGTGGCCTATCCGACATAGTAGAATGTCATAAATGTAAAATCTGGACATAACAATACAAAATACACTACACTAAGACAAACAAACACTTTAAAATTTATATGGAGAAGCTACATATTGTGAAGGTCTCCGGCTTCTTCACAATATGTAGCTTCTCCATATAAATTTTAAAGTGTTTGTTTGTCTTAGTGTAGTGTATTTTGTATTGTTATGTCCAGATTTTACATTTATGACATTCTACTATGTCGGATAGGCCACAATTGACGAAATGCCCCTGAAGATGATCTATTGATCGAAAGTACTTGGGCAAGATTAAATTAATCACCGTGTTCGATAGTTGCCTTGTACACCCTCAAAGATTCCAATAATGACTAAATATATAGACTGATGAATTTGAAAAACCAAAGTTACTAATAATATAAAAGAATCGGCAAATCTGACAACACTGCAAATATTAAATATGGAATTTCCGTATCCCAAAATAGGTGTACCTTAAATTTTATATAATTATAACTAGCAATTTACGAGATAACTGGCCGTTTCCAGACTTTTGGGCTACTCTGTATATTATATACTGAAACAGTGTAATGTATACAAATATACATTACATTGTGGAATATTGATTGACCAAGGAATATGAGGATCGGTGATTTTTGGATCGAATATGTCAGGAAAATCAAAATTTAAGTTCTTGCAATATGTTCTAATTCTTTCATAGTATGGTTTTCTTAGTTTATCATTATAATTAAAAAGTTCATTATATTTATCTGTGAAGGTGTTACTGTAAATAGTTTTTCTGGATTACAGTATACCGAGGATGAATGTGTTAATGTTAGTTGCATTCGCCTGTGGTAAAGGGATGGTTCACCAAGTTTAGCATATATGCTCTCAATAGGTGGACTTCTAAATGCTTGTAGTGCGATTCTTAGACCATTATTATGAATTGTATCTAGAGATTTTAAAATATACTTTGTGGCAGAATAATAAGCGATGCATCCATAATCGAGATTAGACCTGATTAACGATTTGTATACTGAGAATATTGTATTTTGGTCAGAACCAACTTTCCTTTTTAAAATATGTTTTCTTTTATCACAGGTTAATTGTAATTGTTTTATATGTTCTCGCCATGTGAGTTGGTTGTCTTAATGCATTCGTAAAAAGTTAATATAAGTATCTACTGTTATTGTTTTACCATATAACGTAAGATTTGACGCAATGCTTATATTTGCTGTTTCTGCAAAAACAATGACTCTTGTATTTGTAGTAGAAAATTCAAAGTCAGTAGTCAGAGACCATGTTTCCAGTTTATTGATAAAGCTTTGTAAATATCTTGTCATACTATGTATATTTCTTCCTTTTATAAATACCTCCAAATCAGTGCTTTTAAAGGTTTTTTTATGTTTTTCAAAATATCATTATTCGCTATGAGGAAGAGTGTTGGACTAAGAACAGACCCTTGTGGTACTCCGTTTGTTAAGCAGTGTGTTTCCTGGCAGTATTAAAGGCATTTTTAAGTCAATAAATATCGCGGTACATTTTCTATTAGTTGCAAACAATTCCACTATATCGCTTTCGAGTTTCCAGAATGTTATCAGCCGTTGACCGATTCTGCCTAAATCCATTTTGTTCAGTAATCAGTAATCGATTTGGTTCCAATGTTCACATAAATCTACTATTAACGATTTTTTTTTCACATGGAACAAGTAATTGAGATTGGCCTGTATGATTCCACACTATATCGTGATTTTTTGTCTTTTAAAAGAGGTAGGACGTAGGAATTAGTCCATATTAAAGGAAAATGCTGTTGTGTCCATATGAAATTAAATATGTCAAGTAAATGATATTTCGCTGAGTCCGGAAGATGTTTTAGAAATATGGTTGGGATATCATCGGATCCAGGACAAGAATTTTTGGGCTTGAAAGTGCTGAATTAAGTTCTTAAAATGTAATGCGACTATTAATTAGTACGTTAGGATTTTCATTAATAGGAAGAGTATAAGTATCAGATGATGAATTTGAAGAAACTGAACGTGGATTTTTGTCGTTTGAGAGGCTTTCGTAAAAATCCGCTAGAGCATTTGCAATATCTTCATGTTTTGTACTTTCAAGTGTTTAATAAAAGTCCTTTGCGGAGTACCACAAAATTTAGTAATTTAGTTCCAAGGAAGTCTGGCACATGTTTTGCCAGACTTTCTTGGAGCTGGTTGTGTTATTTATTTCCGATACAAACTTCTGCCATGAATTCCTTTTAGCTTACGTTATAGTAAGCTGCGCTTTTGCCTTAAATTTTTTAAAATTAATTCTATTTTCCGGTGTCTTGTGCTTCTTATAATTTATTAAAAGCAGATTTACTATTTTTATGACCTCTTCGCATTCTTTAGACCACCACGGTACTGGTGTACGTCCCTATATTTGTTTTGTTTTATCACTATACAATATAGCACCTTCTAAAATTATGTCATTAAGTGATTTAATGGTCTCGTCAATACCATTGCGTTGTTAGTTTTCTACTTTGGAATAAATTCTTGATGTCTCTGCTCATGGTCGAGGTTCGTAATAACTATCGGAAAGTGATCACTTCCATATATAAAAGGCAATACTTCCCAGTCTTAACCTATGGCTAAGCTAGGTCACACAACGAAAGATCTAGAACTGATGATTTACCTGTCGATATATTAAATCTAGTGGGGTTGCCATGATTTAAAAAGTTTAGATGAAAATGTGTAATAATGTTCTTCAATATTTGGCCACTTAAATTTGTATTTTATGAGTCCCAAATTGTATTATGATGTGGGTATCTGATCAAGAAGTTTGCGGAGGTCTTTGTAACTAACTAGTATGTTAGGAGGCAAGTAAATAATACAGATGTAGAATTTTCTATGTGGTTCTGAAATCTTTACCGCAATGGCTTCGACATCTGTTATGAGTGGAAAGGCTTTATGGTCTATTGAATTTTTTACCAAGATTGCCGATTAACGCGATTGGTGTTCGTTCTGTCCTTTCGAAAACAGTTGAATTGTTTTGGTGAATATATAGTGGAAAGAGTAAGGTTAGTTTCTTGTAGACATATAACTTCTGGGAGTATTCTGATTGAATAATTTGTGACATTGGTAGGCGATGGAATAGTCCATCAATATTCCACTGTAGTATAGAGTTGAAAACTATGCATCGAGGGAGGATAATTCACTGTCTGTAATATCGTTACCTAGGTATATCGTTACCTATTGCAACCTAGCGTTGCCATTTATTTTTAAGACGGGTAAAACGAAGTTTCGTAGTTTTGTCTGATATGCATGGATAGGATATGGTTAACAGATTTATTAGACCAAAAAAATCGGATGTATATTCTTTGACATTTTCTATAGGTGATTGACTGCCTTGGATACTTTCAATCAGCATCATGAGTTGATTATAGTTTAATCAAAGTGATGTGGAGTTTTCATTCATAAATAATTTAAGATAATCAAGGATTGGTGCTGTGCGTTTGGTTTTTTTTGGTTTCTGGGTTTTATTTTGTGAGATGTAGGTGGGGGAGTAAATATTTGGGTATTTCTATTTAGATTTTCGATGGGGGACATAATGTTTCGTCAATGCTTCTTTTCACAGATGAACAGGGTGAATCTTTCTTGGTTTCCAGTGAAGCTTGTGGGACTTTTTCTTCCGATAGTTTTACAGTTATGGTTTTAGTGGAAATGTTTTCATCGGCATTTGCAGTTATTTCCATTTCACTGGGCGGTTGTAAAATTTCTGGAATAGAAGATGGTTTCGGGTAAGGTGTAATATTTGGATCTCCTACCCCAACTTGATGTAATTGGCTATCAATATCGATAGAAGACTGCGAATTTGGCGTGGAAGTAGAATTCGGTATAGTTGAATTGTGGACCTGAGTGGTAGATAGAATACTGTTGATGTTTAAACAATTGTTTGAAATATGGCCTAATTGTTTACAAGTATAACAAGTCAGATTGTCTTAAGATATAAAAATTCTGTAAGAGGTGTTTTCATAATTTAGTTCAATCGAATATCAGATAGTTATATTATGTGAACTGACAAATACCTGTCTTCTAAAGCTTAATATATGGGTATACTCTGGTAGTGTAGCACCGATTTTTAAAAACGTTTAGGGGAAACGAGGTTTAAGCCAATTTCTTTTATTTCTCATAATACGATAAGTACATCATGGGGAATTGTTGGACTGACGTTAGATAACACTAGCTTTTTCAGCAGACGTTATAAGTCTTCTAGTTCGTACGATTTCTCCTTGCGCTTTAATAGAACCATATTTCTCCATGAATTCATCTACGCTGGATTTACTATTTAGATACATACATATTTAGTAGGAAATTTCTGCTGTAATGCTGCCAAGGAATAAGATTTGCTCTTTCAAGAGATGTTCTTATAGTTACATACGACGACATACCAATTTGTTATTCTTCACAGTAGCCAAAATATAGTACCTCTCTGCCCCAGCCAAAAAAAAACACTTATTGTTGTTTATTATTGATAAAATTATAATTATTTGCGATCGATAAACCATCCAAAACACTAATAAATCCAGTTTAGAATGCGTTTTTAAGTTTAACTTATAAGAAATATTTAAACTTAGCAGTAATAATACAGCAATAAAATATGAAGGAGTTCGGACCTGACAAAAGTTGTAAACAAGTCGTTTGTCTTGGCTCTTGATATTATTTTATTAAACTGTGAAAATTAAACATAATAAATTACAGTTAAAGTTTACCAACATTATTTAAACATAAAAAAATCGTACAATCTAACGACAGTTTATAAATCGTAATCAAGCTGCAAGTTAAAGACTTTAACTGTAGATAAAACGAAGAAATTCAAATACTTACTTGCTATTTCTAGTTTCTTAACGAATAACTAATAAATTACAGTACCTTTAGATACAATCAACAATAGTTATTTATTGTACAAGACGATAAAATTGTATTTTTTCTTCGAGAGCGTTTTTTAGCGTCGAGACGCTAATTATGCTCCAGAAGATAATGTGCTTTTATTGTCGTGTGCAATACAACATTTTTTTCTATAGCAAGACTTCAAGTTCAGGTGAAAAAGAGAATTCATATCCCTTGCTAGGGATATGAATTACTCTGTCAACAAATGTCAAACAAATGTTACAGAAAATCAATCCAGTACCTCGAATCAAGTGTTTAAGCAAACGAGTACAAGTTGTGATGTTCCAAAAAATAGATATTTCTAATAATGTTAATTGTAAAATTTCAGTTGTTTTTAATCCTTAATGTGTTTGAATTTGTAAATTTTATTGAATAAAAAAAAGTTAAAACATTTTATCTACTCTTGCCGTTAAAGTGTCACTTTATCTACCCTTGCGGTTAAAGTGATACTTTATCTACTCAAAACAGTTGTTATAGCAACACTTTAACATTAGCTATGGAAAAAAGTATTTTTTAAATACAATATTTATATTATATTTTATTTTGTGATATTGACGATTTATGCAATTTTAGTAAGTTTTAATTGTTATTGTTATTTTTTTTTTAATTTTTGTAAGCTTTGTCCATACAATGGTACCATTTTTAGTGACAATAAAGGATATTTCTATTTTACTATGGCATAAAAATTTTTATTCGTATTAAATGATTATTATTTTTTTACAGATTATGGTGGATTTGTAGTATTGGTATATCTTTATTTCTATGCATTTCGCTAATAATGAGTATATACATAAAATGGGAAAATTCACCAATAATTGTAAGTTTTGCTACAAAGGAGACTCCAATATGGCAAACACCTTTTCCTGTTTTAACTATTTGTCCGGAAACAAAAGCCACACCTAATAAATTCAATTACCATAAATTTTTATTACTAAATAAGAAAAATGAATCAATTGATCCTGAAAAGTAAGTATTTATTTTAAACAGTTATTTTAATAAATTTAGTCTAGTAATAAATTAATATTGTTCTAAAACTATGTTCTTGTTTTATTTCTATATAAAAGACTGTATCTTGAAGGAATAAACAACAATTTTAACGTAAAAGCTTTCTATTTGACGTTTCGATTTTTACTGCAGAAATCGTCCTCAAAGTACAAATTTAATACATTACCTATCTTTTTTTTTTTTATTTATTTACGCTGTAACCACCAGGGTTATTAGCGACCTAAATGTAAACTACAGGTACAGTTAGAAAAAAATTACAATAAATGATATAGTCCTGAGTCTTTAAGGTAACATTGTGTTTTTAATGTTCATATTTTTTCCTAGGGCTTCCTTCATGTTGTTTGGTATAGTGTGCTTCTTTCTTGCTGTTTCATATTTTTTGCACTGAGTTAGTATATGTTTCACGGAGAGTGTTACTTGACACGTTTCACATATTGGCGGTAGAGTTCGCGTAAAGAGGTGTTTATGTGTAAAGTTACTATGTCCTAGTCGCAAACGTGTTATTTTCACTTGATCGTTGGAGCCACGGTTTCACTAATTGTTTGATTTCTTTTAGTTTATTTTGTGATACACTCCACTTATTTTGCCACGCGCTTAACACTTTATGTTTTATTTCTGAGCTAAAGTCATCTGAAGGAACCTCATTAATGAGAATGGAGTCCTGGCTGGAGGATGCTAAGCGGGCTAGTTCATCTGCTTCTTCATTTCCTTGTATACCTGAATGTGATGGAACAAACATGAAGTCAACAGTGATCTTATTATTATTTAGAATCTCTATTTCTGATTTGATACGTGAGGAAATTGGATTATTGGTATATAAACGTTTTATAGTGTGAAGTGAGCTTAGTGAATCGTTTATTATGAGAGACGGGGACTGTTTCGTCTCTTTTATGTGGATAAGTGCTTGTAATATTGCAAACAACTCCGCAGTATACGACGAAGTAATGGGATTGAATTTAAATTTTAAAGATGTATTGGGTGTAAGGATGGCTGCACCAACACCGTCTGAAGATTTGGATGCGTCAGTGTATATCTTATAGTGATTTTTATAAGTTTCCATTTCTGTTAAGAATGATTGTTTGATCAGGCCTGTTATAGTCTCACGTTTTTTATATATACTAAGGTTAGTATTAATCTTGGGAATTGGTATTAACCAAGGTGGAGAAGTTAGGAAATTTGTTGGAAGAATTTCAGGAAATTTAAGATGTAGGTCAAGAAGATTTCTTCTAATTCTTTCGTAAAGTGGTGGATCTAGTCTTCTTGTAGAGAAAGTGTCTTGAAATCGATCTGCGAACGTATTGGTATAAGTAGGGTGTTCTTTATTACTAGCTATTTTAGAAGCATATGAGAGAGAAAGGTATTTGCGTCGTAAAACTTAGTGGTGGTTCTCCTGTTAAGCATTGTAAACTTTCAACTGGTGTCGTGCGAAACGCGCCTGTAGCTATTCGTAAAGCTGTGTTTTGAACAGTTTCTAATGTTTTCAATACAGATACTTTGCTTGATGAATAAACTATTGCACCATAGTCGAGTTTGGATCTAATTAAAGATTTATATACATGTAATAGTTTATTTTGATCTGCTCCCCAGTTTTTGCTGGAAATAGTTTTTATGAAATTTAGTCATGCTTGGCATGATTTTTTAAGTTCTTCTGTATGTTTTTTCCAGGAGAGATTATGGTCGAAAACCATACCTAAAAATCTGATATTATTTGTGAAACTAAGGGTTTGATTATATAGCTTTAGATGTGGAATTAGAGTGTTATGTTTTCGTGTGAATAAAATACATTTAGTTTTTGTCGGTGAAAATTGTAATCCGGTAGTCCTAGACCATGATTCTAAATTATTAATTGTTTGTTGTAAATGTTTTTAAATAGATGTAGGGTTTTTTCCTTTGGCAAATAAAACCAAGTCATCAGCGTATAATCTTCCTTTAACAATCGGTGAGCATTGTTGAAGTATGTCGTTTATGGCTATTAGAAAAAGGGTTGAGCTTATAACTGATCCTTGTGGTACTCCGTTCTTTTGAACTTTTTTATCTGAGTTAGCGTTGTCTGATCGAACTATGAAGCTGCGAGAATGAAGAAAATTGGAAATAAATTTTAACATATTGCCTCTGATATTCCAATTATGCAATTTTGATATGATATTGTATCGCCAGACAGTATCATAAGCTTTATTAATATCAAAAAAAACTGCGATACAATCTTATTGCTTATTTGCAAATGCTTCATGTATTCCTGACTCTAAGTCTATTAGGTTATCTATAGTGGATCTATTTTGCCTAAATCCGCTTTGTTGTGGTATAAGGAGTTTTTGTTGTTCTAAATACCATCTCAGCCTTTTATTTACCATTTTCTCTAACACTTTACATATAATATTGGTTAAAGATATTGGTCGATATGACTCAGGTGATGTCCGGGATTTCTCAGGTTTAAGAAGTGGTAGTATTATTGCTTAGGACCAAGTTGATGGGAAAACCTGGTTACTCCAGATAAAATTATAAAGGTCTAGTAATAAATTTTTTCCATTGTCTGGTAGATGTAGTAGAAATGCTAAGGGGATACCGTCTGGTCCTGGGCTTGAATCTTTGGAAGAGTTTAAGGCTTCAGCAAGTTCTATGAAGGAATAAGGAACGTTAAGGTTGTGAATCTCATGTCCGTCGAATCCCAATACGTTTTTTTCTACGTTGTTTTTATGTATTTTAAAATTATCAGTGTAATTGTCGTCACTGGAATTTAATTCGTATTGGTCTGCTAACAAATCTACGATTTCTTTTCTATCACTAATTATTTTGTTATTTTTTGCTAAAAAAGGAATCTTATATGGTTGGCTTTTGCCAGAGATTTTCTTAAGTTTCTCCAAACTGTACTTATGCTTGAAGAGGTATTAAGAGATGAGATGAATTTTCTCCAGGATTCTTTTCTATTCTTTTTTAGAATGTATCTTGCCTCAGCTCTTCGTTTTTTGTAGTCCATTATGTTCTCGTCTGTTTTATGATGCTTTAGTTTATTGAAAGATTTCTTATACGCTCTTGTAGCTTGGTTGCATTCAGATGTCCACCACGGAAGAGGTTTATGTTTTTTTTAAATTTTCGTTTTTCTTACATACGTCTCTGCGGCTGCTGTGATGATTTGTAAAAATGTGCTTAAAAACTTGTCAATATCGTTTGATGATGTAAAGTTGGTTTGGTTAATGTCCTGTTCGATCTGTTTGCTAAAATTAGTCCAATCAGCATTTTCAATATTCCATTTTGAGATAGGCGATTCGATATTTGTGGTTTTTTGATGCGTTAAAGACATTATAATGGGGTAGTGGTCACTACCATATAAGTAGGGTAGAACGTCCCATGTTAACGTAGTGGACAGAACTGGGTCACACAGCGAAATATCAATTGCCGATGATGTGCCATTATGTATGTTGAATCTGGTTGGTCTTCCGTCGTTAAGTAGATTCAGATTTTGGGATGTTATAATATCTTCTATAATTCGCCCTTTTGGGTTGGGTTTTATGGAACCCCACATCGGATTGTGGCAGTTAAGATCTCCAACGATAATTCTAGGTGAAGGAATTTGTTCTAAAATAGCTGTAAAGTCTTCTTGGGATATAGTTTGATTTGGTGGGATGTACATATTACATATATAAATCTTTTGAGGTATATTTATTGCAATAGTTATTAATTCAATGTTATTTGAAGTCACTGGTAACTGTCTGCTCATGAATTTTTCATCCACGTAAATTGCTACTCCTCCACTGGCAATGTTTTGGTTTAATCTGTTATTATAAAAACATGAATAATTACGAAAGTTATATACATGGTTTGGATTTTTAAAATTTGTTTCCTGTAGACAGATAATAGATGGATGTGTTTCAGAGATAATATGTTTTAGTTTTTCGAAATGGGTGTAAAACCCATTTAAGTTCCATTGAAGCAGAGAAGTGAATGTAATTATTCTTTAGAGGAATTATTTATCGATGAGTCGGAATCTTCTTCCGACAATGGAGTTTTCACTGCAGAGAGAAGACCTATGTGTTTGCCAAGTTTTCGTATTAATTTGGTGCTTTTGGTTTTCATTCTTCTGTCGATGTAGTATGGATGTAATTCCGATAGAAACTTTATAAGTGCATGAGAGTCTTCTGAGTACAATTTTGTTACGCTGATTATGTCTTTTGATCCTTGTATATTTTCGAATAGATCCACTACTTGATCGAAGCTTAACAATTGCTTTTCCCTTTCTATATATTCTCTAACTGGTTCTAGTAATGTTTGGAGATTTGGTATATCATTTCCTAAATTTTTGTCATCAGTTTTAGTTTTTTTCTTTAGTTGAAGCTTAGGTTTTTCAAAGTTTTCATCGGAGGGTGGCGTGATTGCATCTTCTAGGGTTCCTTTTCCGGTTGCTTTGTTCGAAGTTATTTGGGGTTCGTGAGAATTCAAATGTTTGTTTTTATTTGGAGGTAAGTGTTGACTTGTTTCGGGTAAGGTTGATTTATGTTTTTGGGTATTAGAGGATGACTCAGACGATGTAGGTGTTGCGATTGTAGTGTTAACTGGAGAAGTGGTCAAATGTATAGATGTATTTTGTAGTGAGCACTGTTGGGTTTGGTTTATTGATAAATTTGGGATTGCTACTGTTTGTAATGTGATTTGAGAAGACGTAGTAAGTGTGGAGGGAGTGGTATTTGAGATTGCGAGAGTATTTTGTGAATTATCTTGTTGAGTATGATTTATTGATGAATTTTGTCTCATTTCTGTTTGTATTGCACTATCATTGTGAGAATGGTTAGAAGGTGAAATATTTGGACAATTAGCTGCATGGTGTCCAGTTAATTTGCATTTGAAACAATTTTCGTTTTGGGCTATAAATATGCGGTATGATGTTTGTTCCAACTCGATAATAAAAGATTCAGGTAGTACAAAGTTGTCTGGAAAAGGTGAAACGAAAATTTGTCTTCGGAAGCTTAGAATATGACTAAAGGCAGGATTGGTTGCTCCTATCCGTAGGTATGATATGTCTGAGAGGGGATTTAAACCTAGTTTTATTAATTCGTCCATTATTAAGTTAGAAGGTATGCTTGGACATGCATTGGACAGAATTAAGCGGACTGATGGAGTTATTAATCTTCTCGCTTCTAGTATATTTCCATTTACTATTATCTTCTTTGTTTCTGCTATGAATTTATTTACTAGGTTTTTGGATGATAGATATATGCATATTCTACCGTTTGATATAGGGGATGCAAAAATTATATTTTTCGGTTCTATATGCTGACTCAATCCTTCAAGATAGTCATTAATTGTACAATTTTCTAGAGTGTTAAATAAAATAGCTTGATCTCTGCCTGGGATTAATATACTACGTGGTTAAGTAACTGCTTTTGAGTATGATGCATTTAGTGGTAGTTGGCTGAAAGATGACATCTTTTTAATGGATTTAAAATCCGACTAAAACCGGTGCTGTTTTACAGCTTTCGTTGTTATACCAGTTCATAGAAATTGGATAATATTTATAACTAGTTGCAGTTGTTTACTTAAATATATAAATCCAAATAGATGAAAAAAGTATATATTATCTACTCACGATTCCAATATTCAGTATACAAATCACTTTCACTTTTATACTTAATTACTTTTAAATATACTTCAATAATTACTATTTAACGAGCACGATAAATTAGTGCCTAAAACACGTCTTACTCGCTTGCTGGTCAAACATCGCTCATTACCTATTTTGTTTTCTTATAATAGAAACATGCTTTTATTGGTTTAATTTTACCTGTATTTAATGTTTAATGGTTTAATTTTAGCTGTCTTGCCCACAATATCCATTTGGACGTATAAAGTAACAAAAAATTAACACTTTAAAATGCTAATGTTTGTATTTTTTTTCGGATGGACTGTATTTTTTTAGGAAAATGTGTCTTTAAATGCATTAAAATTGCACAGCTCAACAAAGTCTAGGTCATCAAAATTCTTAATCCTATTTTCTATTTGGTCTAAAATTTGATAATATAGTCGGCGGTAGCACGATTCAACATCTCCAACATTATCAGTGCGTATGCACTTTTAGGCTCAAAACTTCTTGCCATCATATTATTCCAGCATTTTTTAAAAAAATCATTTTTTTTTTGTTAATAACATCTTTAAATTTGTTAATTTTTTTTTTCTTCAGAAGCCACTATCGTTTTTCTTGCATTGTAGTAGATTAAATAAATTGCCTGAGAATGGAAATATTTCAGAAAAAAGCAAGATTAAAAAATTAAAATTAAAATCATTTTTTATACTCTCCAAAGATCTGTAATTAGAAAAGGAAGCAGCCATTCCACTTAAAGTTGCAAAAAAACTTTGCATTCTTTGATCTGCATGACCGATTGGGATAAAACTAAGTTTCGTTTGTGACCAAAACAGTGTATAAATATCGCACTAGGACATGTTTCTCGCACTTTCAATTGTAGACCTCCAAATGCCCAGCCATAACCGCAGCGCTGTCATAAATTTTGTTCGATTAATTTGTCATTACCATTAATCGATTTTAAAAGTTCACAAACAATTTTATATAATGCGTTTGCCGTTCTATCTTCTGATACATTAGTAAAACCTAAAAATATTTCCTGTATAATTCCGTCTGTATTAACAAATCGTTTTATTGCAGAGATTGGCTAAAATTGGTAACATCAGTTGTTTTATCTAAAATAATTGCAATAAAGCGTGTTTGTTTAATTTCATCAATTATTTTGTTTGAAACTACTGTCGAAATAGTAGAAATCAAATCATTCTGAATTCGATCTGAGGTGCCTTAAAACACACTAAACTGTTCTAATTGAGTTTTTAAACAAGGATCGTACTTGGAAATTAGTGAAACGAGATCCATGTAATTGCCCCTATTTGCTGATGTACTGGTTTCGTCGTGACCTCTGAACCCAAGTTCATGAAAACATAAAAAAACACACAGCGTCAATATGCCTTTTCAGCGTGTCTCTATTTTTGTCAAATAATTCATTATGTTTTTGATGACTCACTTTTAATGATTTATCCAAAGTGTGTTCTATTCTATTTTTTTTTTAACTTTCTCTACTAACCACTACCTTATGAAAATTGTTTAAATCGCCAAAACCACTATGATTCCAAATACCATTTTCATTCACAAAGAGCAAACAACAACAGCAAAAAAGTTTATTCCTAAATTCACAGACAGTTACGCACTCGTATTATTGTTTGTAAGATTTTTCCAAATTAAAATATCGGACGCAAGTTTTTATTTTGGTAGTGTGATTTTTCAGGCTTCGACCCAACTTTAATTAAAAAAACAGTAATACCTCAGCTTCTTTTATCAATTAGTTTAATATTTTTATTATTAATAATAGTAATTTTTATTATTATTTTAGGTCGATTGTTTTAATAATAACAATAAAAGAAAATAAAAGATAAGAACAGTTGATTTAAAAATATAAAAACTATTGATCGAAGAAAGCTGTAATATTATAGTTTTCGTTTTTCGTGTCATGTAAATATAATATAGTACGTTTATTAATCATGTTCCATTTTACCAAAATTCAACGAACTAAAGCGTTTCTGTAATAACAATCATACTACACATTTACACACTATAGCTGATACGCCATTGTCGAAGACGCCATTGTCAAACTCCAAATTTAAATTCGCCAAAACTTCGTAATCAATTGCCTTCAGTTGCTTAGTAAACGTTAAATACGGTTAACTTAACCCTTGATTCTCAGTGCATATCCTGGTTTATTTTTATATAAGGCAGGAGAAGCAACTCTGAACGTGGATTATCCCAAAATAACTCTTTGACTTCCAATGTATAATTACGAACAGGAAAGCTACAGATATGCGCAGGGTCAGAAGGAGCTCGCTGCTCGTTCTACATAATTCTCGTATAGGTACAGCTTAAAAAGCTGCTTAAGCGAGTGTTGGTTTAAATTATTTTTTGTTAAATATTTTTAGTTACTCAGCTAGTACGCTATTACTATGGAAACCTAAGGGAGCAATGCTTCTCTTGCTTCCATACACCGCACGCCCCTGATATACAGGATGGTTCTTTAGTAATTGTACAAAAAAAAGCAGCACATTCTACACTTTAAAATATTACGCTTAAAGCCAACTTGCTTTATTAAAATGTTGATATTAAGAAAGATCCCTCTCGAGATGCTAAGAAAAGACAAGGAAGATATTAACATCGCAAGGAACAGAAAATTGTCTGACTTAGGCCACATTATGGGTAATTATAAATACCGACTTTTTACTTTTACAATTAATTGTACAAAGTAATATAGTGATATTGAAGGCAAGAGAAGCCGTGTACGTAGACGTGTATCCTAACTGACCAATCTTAGAAAATGGATTGGTTTTACTTCAACTGATCTATTTAGAGTTGCAGTGAATAGAATAAGATATTTAAGCTGTTGTTGGTAATGTCAATTTCTTTTAAAAACAAAACAGATAAAGACTATTTTTTTAATTTCGTCTTTTTAAAAGACTTTTAGTATAGGTATATATATTATATAATTTCTCGTACACATTTAAAGTTTTGGTATATAATATGATTTAACAGATTCTATGTTTTAAGTGAAACAAAATTTGGTCTTTTATCACTTCTATGCAATTATGATGAAAATGTAATATAAAATCAACATTTAATGGAACATCTGAGGATATTATTCGCTTCTATGAAGAGGTAAGTTTTTTTGAAGCTATTTTCTTGTGGCATGTTTGTGACTATTTTTTGTTGAGAATAAGTCACAATTTGACTTTAAACTTAAGTTTATTTGACATTTCGATATCCACTTCGTTGTTAATATACAAAACAATAATAAATTAAATAAATTTTGCTTTTTATTCTCTCTTAAATAATAATTCTTCTAATAATTTAATTTTTTCTGACTCATTTATATTGACAATTTAGATATACATAATATCTTGCCCATATTTTTGAGTTGCGTTCCTGAGACGACTGTATTACATGGGAGTGGTTAAAAATAAATTAGGATAAGTTGCAACGGGTTATACAGAGACAGTCTTACCAATACTGGACTTGCACACACACTGGTGGTATTTATAAGCTTTTACTTGCGGTTGTTCTTCGTACGGGGCAGCTGTCTTTACCGGTTTCTCAACACGTGTTTTGTGGCACTAACACTGAGATCATGAGATAGAGCACATTTCCGTTTATTGTCTCCACGATTCAAAAGAGGATTTGCGGTATTTTTCGCGTAATTCGCAGAGATAGAAAGAAAAAGAGAATGTCTGTTGCTAGCAGCAGTCAACGCTAAAGAGAATACATCTGTTGCTAACGATAGTCAACAAGCAAGAGAGAGTCTTTTTCGTTTGCTATTTTCAAACTGTCTGTATTTCTGTAATTATTGAGAATTCTGACAGATGCCACAACCGTACTTACTTTTATTGCAAGGTGGATTAAAATAATAGTAAACAATATTGTTTATTAAATTTATAAATAAAAAAAATACTGTTTTCAAAGATGTTTATTAGGTAATTTATAAATTAATTACAAAAATAGGATATAATACAAATCATAAAAAACAATTTATTCACTGATGCTAATAAAATACTTTATTGAAAAGTAGAATTTGGATATCAATGAAATATTTAAACCTTTCCTGTATTAATTAAAGATTTCTTTGGAGGTTAAACTACTTAGTTAGGTGCAGCGTCTTTCTTATAACCCTAGGTTATCTGGCTGAACAATTATTCAAAAACTTAAAGACACTCTGAGGAATTTATCACCAATTAAAATTTTTGAAAAATTACTTGCTGAAGAAATTATTACAAACATTTATTGGCCAGTCAATTTTATACGCACGGCAAAAAATAATCACTCTTTTACAATAGCTCCAAACGAAATGCAAACTTTTTTGCAATATTAGATCTAACTGGGTATAACAGATTACCATGAGAAAGGTTATATTGGCCATTAGATGGGTTCCTGTGTTTACAATACTATTCTTAGATATAAAAAAGTTTGTTCATCTAGCCAGACTAATGTTTCCATAAACATATATCCATAGGCGAATCTATCCACTTTTGAAAATCAATTCACAGTTATCTATGAATCCATTTTCAGAACCTGCATTAAGAATAATGTATCGTACACCTTCTCCATTCTTCTTCCTGACTGCATTAACAGTGCCATCTTGCCAGCTCTTGCGGAATCCTCCTTTGCTGAATATCCAGGTCTCATCCAAGAACACTGGTTTTAAAGGGTATACATTGGTTTCATTGTCCTTATAGGCTTTTAAAAACTGAAGTATTTTTAAAGTCACATGTGGTTGTTCCATTAAATATTTTCTGTTAGCAACACTACAATTTACCCATCTAAATTTTAATTCCTTTAAAACTCTGCTAAGTGCAGCAATAGAGATATTAATTCCATCCACTTCCTCTAGTTTTTGCTTCAGGGTATGAAGAGTCACATGCTCACCTAAAACAATAAAGTTTAAAGACACTATACTGATTCTTCTAGGAAAAATATTAAGAATGTAAAGTAACACATTAGTTTTGATATTAGGAATTTGTCTATTTAAATGCTATATGTAACAGTACTCCTTTATAAATCGTAATAACATATTTAAATAATCCAAAGTTTAAGAGTTATAAAAATATATCTATATATTTTACCAAACTGCACAAGGTAAATGCATATACTCCAGCAAAAAGGCAAAGATGACTCTTAAATCTTTATTTAAATACTTGGTATTTAATTCAGTAGTATTCTTTTTATAATCACTTTTCATTTCTATATATTTTATATATGTAACTAGTTGTCAGTAACAATTTATTAAAAGAAATGTCTATGAAAATTAGTTACTACTCCTGCCTTTTATCAGGAATATGGTTAAATATTTTAACTAGACTGTTGTAATGCTCTTACCTTTACTAAACATTCTGTATACACACATTCTGATGGCATGTTCATATTTATTTATTAATAATGTCGGTTTACGACTCGTGGCTACTGATTCGCTCATTGTGATTGAATAATCAGAATCTTTTTGGACACCTTCATTTGCCAATCGTCTTATTGTTGGCAAAGAAATTCCTAACGCCTCAGCAACACGCTGAAATAAACAGTAGGTAAAAATAAAACAATTTTATTTTCAGTATAACTATAAACTTACTTCTCGAACAGCAGAAAGTGGTAATAGGTTTGCCCAGCTTCTTTTTCTAATTCAAAATATTTAAGTACTTTAAGTATCAGAACTTGTTCCTTTTCCGTAAATCTTGGCATTTTAAAAATATTTTAATGAAAACCATAACAAAATAAAAATATTAAACACAAATAATGCACAACGCTATGAAATAATGTCAAATTGTCAAATACTGACCTGAACCGACAAGATCACTTCACTCTACGATCTTCTAAAGGATGTCCAAATGAATGAAGTTTTACATCCAATGTTTGTGACTCGCGTAACTGATTGGCTGGAGAAAGCGCGCATGTCAATTATCAACGAATCAAACGTAGGTTAAAAATAGACCGGTTATGTATGCAACGCTGTAATATTTTCGTGTTTTAATCACGGAAGTGTCGCTTTTTTCATCACATACAACTTAATGCGTTGGAAAGAAATCGAAAAAACTGTGACGCACTGAAAGAAGCTCTGAAAAGGAGAGTAATTATGGTTTTAAATATGATTATTTTAAGTAAGATTATTCCTTACAATAATACTAAAGGTGGAGTTGACACTCTAGAAAAAATGTGCATTTTGTCAAAACATTTTAAATACGATAGTACTAAGAATCAGAAAACTTTATGCCATTCCAGTTGCTATTCCTGCTCCAATCCAAAAAAACTTCAAGGCCATTGCAGTTTTTGGAACAAGGAAAACAAATTGAACACGTTTCTCGTGTTAAAAATAGGTCACACATGCATAAAATAGTGGAAAGAATGGCAGCAAACAAAATGCCTAAACTAGTAATAACCAGAAAACTAATCGGTCCAAAAGAAGAGGTAGACCCAGAACGAGGTGGATTAGTAAAGTGGAGGAAGACCTTAAACACGTGAAAGTGAGGACTGGAAAAGAAAAGCACAAAATAGAAGCGAGTGGAGAAATATTGTCCACCAGGTCCTTCAGAGTAGTTAGTAATATTGTATATACATTTTTAAGTTAAAGTTTTATTTAAAATAATTGTAATTAGTTGATATTAGGATTATGTTTTAAAAAAATGTCCTAGGCCTTAACCGCCTGTTGTGCGTAAAAATAAATAAATTTTCAACTACTTAGGAACTATACGGAAAATTAAAAGAAAATATCATCTTCAAATATCCAATCCACATGGCTGACCTATAGGATCAAACATGCTTTCCTACGATAAAGACATAATATTGGTGTCGTGTATTCCCAAACTACAAAAAAAAATGTAATTATGGTTTTAAGTATGATTATTTTAAGTAAGATTATTCCTTACAATAATACTAATAATAAGGTGGAGTTGACACTCTAGACAAAATGTGCATTTTGTCAAAACCTTTTAAAAAGGCCATTGTAGTTTATGTAACAAGGAAAACAAATTGACCAACACGTTTCTCGTATCAAAAATATACCAGATTTATGTGGCATAAACATTTAACCTGTGTTTGTGCAGAATATTTTACTGATAATATGCTTTAAAGGAATACCTAACTTATATTTTTAATTTCTTTTTGTATATTTACTTTTCTTGTTTGTATTTATAGTAAAATAAATATAGTATCAAATAAGTAATGCATGATTAAGTTCACATTCAAAATAAAGGCCTTTAGCTATTTTTATTAGAATTTATTGAAATCAACAAATTAAAAAATACAGACGTAATTCTGAATCACCAACTTGAGACAAACAATTCTCCCCTCCACAACTTATTTAGTTGTGTACTACAAGAATATAAAGTGTAAACATACAAAAATATATCACTTAAGAAAGACACTTTGCCGAAACAAATGTAGTGATAATAATTTAAAATAAATTTTGTGGAAGGGTTAAAAACATAAGTTTTTAGTGTTTTATTGTTAGATATTAATAATTTACAATACTTGTTTACAAAACAGGTCACATCTACTAATTATATATCACGATTTCACTTGCAAAACAGGTATCCGAACTTATAGTCCCCTCCACTAACGGTGAACAGAAAACGAGCGCCAGTCACGGAAGGTTAAATCCAGAATAGTTATATCGTTTTATTTAAGATAATATGTACATCTAAATTATGTACAATAGTTTTATTTAAAATTGCTATTTTTTTAAATTGAAGCAGTAGCTTTTCTTTAAAACTATTTTTCTTTGTTCAGGTCTAACATAATCATAGTATTACTGCATCTCATTTAATCTGACTATTGTTTCTTCTTATTTTATTATATTCATTCTATTTAAAAGCTATACATTTCTAAAGAAATTGCAGCTATTCTGACAAACTTTTTAAATCCGTTTGCAGTGGTAAATGGATCCACTGGCTTTTTCCATACGGTAGATATGCTTACAGTCCCTG
The DNA here is from genome assembly GCA_918026665.1 of Diabrotica balteata. Classification (NCBI taxonomy): domain Eukaryota; kingdom Metazoa; phylum Arthropoda; class Insecta; order Coleoptera; family Chrysomelidae; genus Diabrotica; species Diabrotica balteata. The sequence goes on along the minus strand of OU898283.1, from coordinate 66,052,680 downwards.
ACAATATCTAGCCTATAATGGTAAACACTTGCCTCCAAACTGTTCTATTCGGTACTCCCTGTGTCTAGTTCTGTAGTTCCATTATTCTTAAATCTCTTTTAACTTGGTCCTGCCCTCGTACCTTAGTCTCCCTTTTGGCCTTTGTTCTTCTGGTATCCAATTCGTTAATCTTCTTTGAGCTGTGTTTTTTGCTTTCCTGAATATAAGACCATATCACCTAATCATCTGTGCTTTTATTATTCGTACAATATTTTCTCCCTTCTTTAGGTACATTATCCATTTTAAAATCCATTAATAGTAGAAACGAATACTTAAGTTGGACAAATAAAAAGTGAACACTGGCAGAGCTTCTCAAAATAGATGAAACACAACTTTTACAGAAAACAAACAGAAAAAAGGAGAATGATCAGAGGACAAAGAAAAGAGATGAACGAACTAATAAAAACGTAAAACATTCAAAAAGAAACATAGGTAGACCACTTTAGATCCCAATTTGCTAATGGTTACGATAATGAACCACCAATACCAGAGGTGATGACCAATGAAGAAATGAGGAGGAAGAGGTGAAAAAAGCATTAAGAAAATTAAAAAATAAAAACTTCCAGGAGAGGACAGAATACCGAACAAACTCCTAAAGTACCAAGAACCAGATCTGGCCAAACAACTAATAAAACTAGTTTAAAAAATAATAGAACAAAACAGAATTTCCTAAGAATGGAGATCAAGCATCCTAATACCTCTCTTCAAAAAGAAAAACCAATCGGACCCGCAAAGTTACAGAGGAATTAATTTGAATTTATTTTTTTTATTTATTTAAACACGGCACTAAAATTAACAACCAAAGTGATAACAAATAAACTGAATGAAATTATAACACTAGCAGAAGAAAAACAAGGTTTCAGGTCGGAAATATCATGCACTGATGCTATATTTATAATGAGGCAAGTGCAAGAGAAATTATTAGAATAAAACAAATTTGACCGGGTCAAATTAAAGCACTTTATCTACTTGGCCAGATTTTACGCAAGAGAGATACCTCTAGGAATAATTAAAAAGATGGAAAATATGTACCAAAACAACACAATAAAAGTAAAAGTCGAAGAAGAACTAACCGAGCCTATTAATGCTGTCAATGTGATAAGACAGGGAGATTTCCTGAGTCCTCTATTGTTCCATCTGATTACGGGTAAAATAATAAAAAAAGAAAGAACTACAAAAGGATGCCAAATGGGAGAAAAACAACTTAAAATAATCTGCTATGCAGACGACACAATACTACTCTCTCGATAAGTCAAGACGATTTACAACGTATGCTGCATCAATTTAATATAACCGCCAAAAAATTTAATATAATAATTTTCTCAAAAAAGACAAAATGCATGGTTCAACAGCAAATTTACTAAGATGTAAATTGGAGCTGGAAGGTCAGATCATAGAACAAGTGATGAAGTTTACATTTTTAGGCATCACATTCTAGCTACGGAAAGCTTGAAACTGAAGTGAAAAATCAAGTATATAGAGCTAACATAGTCGCAGGCTACCTGAATGAAACAATATGGAGACATTAAAATATCGGGAAAGAAATGAAAGAAAAAATTTAAAAAAGAATCATCAGACCAATAACGACATACACGGCAGCAACACGACCTGACACAGAGAGGACAAAAAGGATGTCAGAAACAGCAGAAATTAAAACACTTAGAAAAATTGATGGCAAGACACTATGGGAGAGAGCTAGAAGTACAGATATACGACGTAGATGCAAGGTGGATAGTATCAAGAACTAGGTAAGAAATAGAAGAGTAGAATGGAATGATCATATAAGTCGAATGACTACAAATAGAGTAGTAAGGACGGCGAGTACGATTCTTCAATAGGAAAACGATCAGTAGGAAGACCATGAAAACGATGGAACGACAACTTACTGGAGGCACATTGAAAAACAGACAGTGTCATGTCTACGTAAAAAAAAACAAAGAAAATTATCTTATTTTGATTAATTTAATTTTCTTGGGTCCCATAATTATTGTAATAATTTTTCTTTTGAAGACCTTTAAGTTTTGTCTTTTTTATAAGCAAATTTCTGCTGCGTATGTTATTCTTGATCTTGTTTATATTGTACTCTAATTTTGTTATTTTTACTTTTGGTACTTTTTGCCGTATTTGTGTTCTTTCACCCCTTCTTTTAGTTTTATCCCGAAGTATTAAATTATTCCTACTTTTTTAAAACTATACTGGTTAATTATTTACGGCGATATTATTTGTGTTGTTTTTATTTTTATTGTGGATTTATTTTATACTGCCTCTTTGATTTGTACTCATTGTTCTCCTATACTGTTTTCTATAGGTGTTATATATTGTACGGTGTATTTTTATTTGTATGTATGAATTTCGCTTATGAATAATTTTAACTTTAGATTCACCTTAAATCATTTTAAATAGAATTATGAAACATGGACAAATTTCGTAGGAATAGAGAAGCAGTGTACTAGTATCTCTCTACAAAACCAAGGGAGATGTTAAACAATGTACAAACGACAAAGCCATAAAGCTACTTAGTCACACCATGAAAACATAGGAGATAGTATTTCATATACGTAAAGAAACCAAAAGTTCGATGGTATCAGGACAGATATGAGAGAGACTGATAAACTTTGTGTGAAAGTAGGATTACACTAAGGCTCGGTACTTAGTCCTTATTTATTCTCATTAGTTCTGGAACAAATTTTCTAACAGCGAAACTACAGGGTAATATTTCATGGTACTTAATGTATACTGATGACGTTATGTTAGTAAAAAATAATTAAAACTAGGAGATAAGATCTTGAGGAAAAATGTTTAAAATTTAGTAGGACAAAAAGAGATTATTTGGAATGTTCATTTAAAAATGGAGTTGGTACAAACAGAATGATTTATTTGGATGGTGAAATGATTGTAAAAAGTAATATTTTTAAGTAGGTACCTAGGCTCGGTGTTACAGAGTAATGTGGAAATAGATAGAGATGCATGTAGTAGAATTAAGGATAGATAAATGAAGTCGAAGGAAGCGAGTGGTGTTTTGTGTGACAAAAAAATTACAATAAAGCTAAAGGGAAAATTTTATAAAACCGCGATAAGACCGGGTATGATATTTGGAACTGAATTTTGGGCAGTTGAAAAGTGTAATGTAAACATAGCAAGAAAATAAAAAACAGAAAAAATAAGGGCTAAGTAGCATGTTCGCGGAACATAAAAACTAAAAAATTTGGTCAACCAGGCTGTAGTATCGAAGGAGCGCTCAAGGCATTAACTGCAAGCTCCGTGAGCGCTCGGACGCGATAGCGTCCAGTACGCGATCAGTAATAGCTGGGCACCGTGACTGCCCGCTCAGGCAGTAATTGCCGGCGGTAGCGTCCAGTCAGTCAGTATCTTCGGGCAGGGCTGTCAAGACGAGAGGCGACACCAGGTGCGGATTACGCGCGATTGTTATATTTCGACGGGATATAGTTCCGTATAAGTGTCGGGTACTGGGAGTTCGAAAATCGCGACAGAGCGCGGTACCTCCACAAAAGAAATCCGATTTCCAGAGGAACTGAAGGGCGTATCATTAGCTAGAGCCTAAATACGCGAAAGGTAACAAAATTCTATATACTAAGCCAAGTAAATTATAGTATTACATATTGTCACCCCTTTACTTTCCTGCTAAGATCTCTTCTCGTCTCCCTTCGCGTCGAACGAGTTATTATTGATTATATCTCACAGCTTGTTAACTTAATTGTAAACCACATAGTATATTCAATACATTTGTAGACTCTAAATTTGGTTTTTATGTTCCTTCCGACCGATTCAGTCAGAGACCAGAAGAGTACCAAATTTCGGCTTATACATTTATCCGGCTTCTAAAGTAAGCCCATAGACTCAAACTCTTTACAGGGTCTGAGACCTAGAAGTCCTTAACCCCTATCCCGAAGTTTTTTACCTTCTCGTAAATCCACGAAGGCGAACCAGCCAGTTCAGACTAGTGGGACCAGGAAGCATTGCAGCCGCTCGCATGGATAAGCATTCTTAAGGTTCATATCGAGGATGTTACAGTGGTGACAGCACTTGTACAGTGGTGAAGATTTTCTCACCCTCTAGTTCCAGATTTTTACAATAGGGGATATACCTCCCACTAGTTGTACAGTGGTGACAGCGGTCCCGGTTTGGGGAATTTTTCGGAAAATAGGGACGATTAAGTCACTTCGTCAGTATCTTTGTAAACTTTTGCAAGTTCTATGATTATAAGAATCCTTCATCGTTAAAATTTTATTTCGACAGTGACATTCCAATTTTTTTTCTTCTCTTTCCTAATACAACTACAGAGTAAAGCAACAGTGAGGTATCCAGTAAATATTTTGTGGTGTGGAGGACTTTCTTTTCAGAAAATTTTTTCTTCTTCTTAGCATCGACGTCCCAAGACATATAGACCCTCAAGAGATTTTGAAAAATTTAGGGTATAAGCAAATAAATCAATCTAGATAATTTTCAACAGGTTCATTCAGTACAAAAAATAACCTTGTACTACAGCACAACTTTTTAGTGCTATTACTCAAATTTGTTCGTATAAAGTAGATTTATTTTCTCGTATCACTAGAAAAATATCCTCACATAAATCCCTTCCTAAAACCTAGAATTCCAAGACCCAAGATTAAGGTAAGTTAATCGCTTTCATAATCCAGTTAAGGGATGACAATTACATAATTTAAAAAAAATAAATATTAGCACCTTATTTGATATTCTCTACATATTTGTTTTTTTAACTTCGTAATTACCATAATACTCTACTTAATAGGTATTATTACTTGGTAGTCGAATATAAGAATTGAATATAATTACGTGAAGAAATAATTATTACATTGTTACTTAGTAGTTGAAAATAAGAATTTAAGTAATTAGGTCAAGTTTACAAGTTCAGAGAATACTATTTTATTGCTTTTAAAAAGTGCAGAATATAAATTTCCTTTGAGTATTATTTTATCAACTAACGGTTTACATATTATCAAATTCTATTTTTAATTGAAACAAGTGTGCCAACAATCATATGATTGTATTTGCTGATGCGTGTTTGGAAAATATTTATATTGGACCTTAAAAATGCATCGCGAAGTATGGAATTGCGACTAAATGCTCTTGGTTAACGAACTCTTCAAGTAATATACACTGAGAAATTGGATATGACTTTGTTTAACTATTTATTTAAAGTAAATTGGGATATTTGGAATTATAAATAGCATTGCATTCGCAAAAAAAAAGAAAAGGAATTTAAGGGAGCTTCTGAAGATAATTGACCGTAGCCTCAGAAAAATTTTTTTTCATTGTGTTGGAACGGTTTCCGCGAGCATATGAGTTCGGGAATGGATTCATAATGGAAGAGTCAAGATTTTCTAGACATAGCGCTTGCATCGCAAGGAAAATGCATAGAAGCACATAAAGTTTCTTTGGGTTAGCCCATATTTAAAGAAATTTTCAGTCGAGTCCCTGTCAACGTCCTATAGTGATTTTGACAAACGTGACTTGCGAGGCACTGAGAGACTTGCTACAATTTGTATACCAGGGAAAAGTGCAAATTGGACAAGAAGATTAAGTGCATTCATTGAAGCGACCGAATCGTTGCAAATGCAAGGACTCGCCGGAGACGGAACAGTTTTAAACGATAGTAACAATATGGAAATTTTGGACGAAGAAGGTACTCTAAATGTAGAAGATTTTAAGCCAGTTTCTTTGCTTGTGACAAAAAACCAGCAACCTATAAAGAAGAAAGAATAATCAGTGGACACAGGTGAGATGCCACATAAATAGAGGTACAGCGAGAGCATATTTCGCACAGCATACGAAGATGAATCCAGTGCCAGAAGTATATATATTTTAACAAGAAGGTAGACAAACTGCATATGATTCGACCTTAAGGGTTGAAAGTTACGTCAGGTAGGAGGCTGCTAAGAGGATAAGCTAGGGTGGTACTTGAATCCCAACCCCCTAAGCGTCCTGCGGCTCCAGCACGACAATACAGTATCTACAGGATGTAATAAAAATGCGAAACGAATTTAGAATTATGATTTTGTTAATGAATTAAACGGAAAAGTGAAGAAAAAGAAGAGTTATAATTAATACCTTTCACATGTTACAGGAAGGATACGGTAGAATAAATAGGATATATAGTACAGAAATATAAGAGAATATTATTTCTGGAACGAATTATGAAGAAATGTTGAGAAATATGTGGAATCTGAAGAGATACGACGACTGCCAAGGGCATGTGCACTCAATCAGAAACAGGGAACCCGTGAATACGGACATGGATAAAAATGAAAATCGTGTATAGGAAAACACAGGAAAATATAGAAACAGGGAACCCATGCACACTAATAACACAGAATGACGAGAACGCAGAAATGTTTTTTGACGCAATAGATGAATAATGAAAATATCAAAACAACTATAAGAACAGTTGAATGCTTGATATTACAAGAGACGGCCGCTCGAATATTACTAAAATTTTAACAAGGAACGAAGGACAAAACACAGGTAATATAATCATTCACAGTTAAATATTAGCATAGTTAAATGAAAATAATTTTTTTTTAAAACATAATGGTACATCATAACTAAAAGCAAGTTTTAAGAAAGAGAAATAAGGAAATTAATTTAAGGTTAATAGGGGTCTAAGCTGCTGTTGATTAGTAAAAAAAGGAGACTGGATCTGTACGATTCCATACGCTAATCGATTACTGCTATGTCAAAACTGATTGACAGATTTGAATTGATATCAACTAAGAAAGTAGTATAAAAAGTGAGTCAGAGCACTGGTGCATAAACAACTAATAAAGGTCAAGTTTAGAAATAGTTAACAATGAAAAATAATATTGCAGTTTATAACAGAAATCAAGATTTCAAAACATCAGTCAATATCAAATTTCATTAAACAAGGCGAGAATATAAAATATCAGCACTCAGCAAAATGTAATTAAATAGCCTTGAAACATAAATATCATAACATTAAAAACAAGTCATTGCGTTTGATGAGAAATTAAGAAAAATTCGACTTTTGAATTATTCTAAAAATTTCGAAAAGAGTGAGAAATTATTACAATAATTTCTTACCCTTTAGTAAGAGTAAATATAGTAATTACAATATTCTTCAAATAAGCAAAATTCGTTACACATAAGTAACTGTAAACAATAAGTGATGACAAGTTGAAAATTAAAAATTAAAAATACCAAGACAGTAGTTTATCAGTAGCGATATTGTACAACATTTAGTTAAGACGCGAAATATTTTGATTCAATATTATACACTGCGAGAAGCGAATATTTGGTTAAAACACATCAAGAGACATTTGACTTTGTTCACTAAAGCGATTGGGTGAATGAAATTAGTCAAGTTACGACAACTACAGACAAACGCAGGTCATTTAAAGACAATTAAATTGGAAATTAAAAATTTCTGTTTTCACGTGGGTGGCGGAATTAATAATAAACATCGTAGAGTTGAATGGGAAAATGTAAATTCCGTATTTTCGAGTAGAGTCAGAACGAGTATAACTATTAATTCAGGACACAAAGTTTTAATGCAATTTTTTGGAGACGGTTTTAAGTTATTTAAAATTCGAGTTAAAAACATCTTAAAAAATTAAATATGATAAAATTTAATATAACATTATGTGGAGAATTTATTAGAAAATCAAATCAAGGTGATACAAACCAATTTAAATATTTCAACGCCAAAAATGCTGTCCTGGACGCAGGAACGGACTTAGTTTTATGGTTTCATAGAAACGTAGTCGATAAATTAATGACTAAGCTATCAGAATTTAAAGAAAAGGGATCAGGGTGGGCTTTGAAAAAAATGGTTTCTTTAGAAGTCAATATAAATAAATATGAAGTGCGAAATGGAGCTTCTTTATTCATAAGACTATCAGAACCAATCCAAAAGAAGCATGCATGTATTAATATCAAAAACGATGATAAAGCATGCTTTTTTTGGAGCATAGTTTCAGCAATTTATCCAGCTAAATGCAGTTCAGATAATACTTCTTCATATCCACATTATGCTACTGTCTTAAATACCGATAGGCTATAGACACCTATGACTATAAAGGGTATTTTAAAATTTGAAATGTTAAATAACATTTCTGTAAACGTTTACGGGTTAGAAATGAATGTTGCTAAAAAAAAAGAACATTTTACGTAACAACACCGGTAAGGCTATGCAAAACCAAATTAACTAAACATGTAAATTTATTAATTGTGTAGGATAAATATTTTCCAAAATTGAATGACTATGAAGCACCTATGGCTCACGATGAATCTGTAGAAATTAAATATCATTATTGTATAATTGAAGATATGTCTCGATTCATGTCTAGTCAGTTGAGTAAGAATCATAATACAAAATTTTTATGTGGCAGGTGTTTGAATTATTTTAGCAGTTTTGACAGATTAAACGATCATACAAAATATTGTGAGAAAATCAATGAGTGTACAGTTTCGTTTCCATCATATCAGAATGTTTTAATTTAAAAATCATATGTATAAACAAACGACTCCTTTTGTCGTCTATGCTGATTTTGAGTCAATGTTGCACAAAGTTAAAAACAGTCCGTTAAAATGCAAAACAAATAAATATCAGCAGCATACGGCCTATAGTGCAGGTTATTACGTAAAATGTTCTTACGATGAATCTCTGTCGTTTTACCGAAGTTACGCAGGTGAAGATTACATGGAGTGGCTTGCCAAGGAAATGTCTGAGTTGGCAGCATTTGTGCAAGGAAAAATTAAAGCTATTGTACCTATGATTGTTACACCCAGTTTTATTGATTTATCTTATTGTGACATTTGCGAAAAAACATTTTCAGATAAGGATGTAACTGTTCGTGATCATGATCATTTTACTGGAGAAACTTTTCGTTGTCCCAATTTTTTTTTCTTAGTCTCAGTCTTAGTCAGCCTAGTCTTAGTTACGATTCACATATGATGATTAGAGATCTGGCGAAAAAGGGTAGTATCAGCCTACTACCAATAAATAAGGAAAAGTATATTTCTTTTACAATAAACGATTTCAAATCCAGCATATGGCTGAGATTTGTTGATTCACTAAGATTTTTAAATTCGTCATTGGACAAGTTGGCTGCCATATTACAACCTGAGGATTTAAGATATGTAGCTGGTGAATTTCCAAACAAGAGTACCGAACAAATGGAGTTATTGAAAAAAAGGCACATTTCCATACGAATATATTGATTCTTTCAATAAATTGAATGAAACACAACTACCATCAATTGATAAATTTTACAGCTCATTATCAGGTGAACACATCTCCAAAAATATGTATCGTCATGCACAAACAGTTTGGCAGTCGTTCGGTATTAAAAATATTTTGGAATATAGCATGTTGTACACGAAGACAGATATTATGTTACTGATATGCATTTTTGAAAATTTTAGACAAAAATGTCGAGCCACATACGGTCTTGATTCTGCTTGGTACTATACCATGCCAGGGTTTTCATGGGATGCAATGCTAAAGTATACTGGATGTAAACTGGAACTACTAAATGATATCGATAACATCATGTTAATTGGGAAAGCTATCTGAGGTGGTATAAGTCAAGTAAGTAATCGATATTCTGAGGCAAATAACAAATACATGCATAATTGTGATCCATCAAAGCCTAGTAAATATTTGCTATATTTAGATGTCAACAATTTGTATGGTTGGGCAATGTCTCAATTCTTACCATATGGGGGTTTCGAATGGGTTGACCCCAATATTGATGTTCTTAGCATTCCTGACTACGCGGATATGGGGTACATACTACAAGTGCATTTGAAATACCCAGAACACTTGCATGACTTACACCGAGACTTACTGTTTTGTTGCGAACATCGTGTTCCACCAAGAAGTAAGCTTCCAAAACTTACGACCACCCTTTACCACAAAAACGAGTACACTTTGCAGTATCGCAATCTAAAACAAGCTCTAAATGCAGGACTCATACTAAAAAAGATTCACAGGGTCCTGAAATTCAAACAGAGCGCTAGGCTTAAGCCGTACATCGATCTTAACACCAGATTGCGAACCGCAGCAACTATAGCATTTGAAAAAGACTTGTACAAGTTAGCCATAAACTCCATCTTTGGTAAAACGATGGTAAACATTAGGAAACATCGCATCGTAAAGCTAGTATCAAAATGTGATGAAAGATATGGGGCAAAAAATTAGATTGCTAGTCCACGATTTCATAATAGACCCGTGTTTGATGAAATTCTAATGGCAATCGAACTTAACAAAACAGAGCTTATTTTCAATAAACCATTGTACATTGGTATGTCTATTTTAGGTATATCCAAAGTATGTATGTACGATTTTCATTATAACTTTATGTTGCCATATATGAGAGTTGAAAATTGTAAGCTGATGTATGGGGACACTGACAGTTTTATCTATGAAATAAAATGTGATGACATTTACAGAGTTGTTATTAAAGCAAATTTATCTAAATTCGATACATCACACTATTCTGAGAATAATATTTATAAAATACCTCAAGTCAACAAAAAAGTTCTCGGAATGATGAAAGATGAGACAAACGGTCGTATTATCACTCATTTTGTTGGACTCTAAAATGTATTCATTCAAGATCAGTACGACGGACGAGAATCGAAAGTCATTATGGGATAAATACAAGAGTAATACGGATGATGTAAATATTGAAAAAATTGTAAATAATAATTTAGGTTAAATATTCAACGGTAAAAAATGTCATTACTTTCGATGATTACGTTAAGTGTTTAAACGAATTTATAACTAAAAGCGTCTCTCAATCAACTTTTCGTTCCTACGCCCATGATCTCTTCACAATAACACAAGAAAAAATTGCATTAAGTCTGTACGATGATAAACGTTACTTGCAACAAAATTCTCATGACACGTTACCTTGGGGTCGTTAAGAAACCACAATTATTGAGTAAAACTATAAACAATTTAATAAATGAAAACATAACCAACTTTTACAATTTTCACTGTTAACTAAAACCTGTGTATTCAAGAAAATGTTGTAAAATAAATGCTGTTTATATTATTATAATAAATGTAAAATTACATTTTTATATCTAAATAAAAATTAAATTAAATTAAAAAGTATTTTATTCCTGAAAAATAGCAAAAGACGAGTTGGTTGACTAGTAAAATAACTTTATTAAAAAAACATATAATGTGCTAAAATAAGCATTGAAAAAAAGAATGTTTTAATTGTTTTTTTTTTCACTTTATTAAATCATTTTATGACCTTAATACAAATAGAAATAAAAGACATGTTTAGATGCATACTATTTTTTTATTCAGTTAAATCATTTACAACTTTAATTTTATAATACCATACATATTATCTTAAAGCTTGACTTAACAAAGTGTTTGGACAAATATTGAAATATGCTGCGAAGGCTTCAACTGGTCTATATAAAGAGTCTATAGCACAAACATTGTTCTTGATAAAAGTTGAAATATTTATATAGTATTCATGGAATTGTAAACTCTTTAACACCGCCACTATATGGGACATTATACTCTGGTTTGCGTTTATAATTTGGTTGACTTCATCTTCCCATAAATAATATTCCACTCCATATTTCTCAATGGTCAGCAACTTTACATTTTCCATCACCAATTGTCTAAGTTTGCAAAAATCACCACATATAAATTCAAAAGCATTATACTCATCCGCATAAGTCGGTAGATCTGCTTCGAAAAAATCACTCACTTTTTCTTTAAACCACTCAATTATGGCTACCCATTCGAATGTGCTTAAACTGATTCTTTTAAAATTACCATGTTGACACAAAATGATGAAAAATGATGGAAAATCTCGAGCTGTAAGATAGACCAACTTTTATGTGGAGAGAGCTCATTATATATGTTGTTTTCAATACACAATATGGCTCATTTTTCGCAGCTTCTTCAAATTTTGAAAATACTCGATCTAATTCGGCGCCAGTACTAAGTGGTTCATCGTAGTTAAATTCCATGCTACATGCACTGCTATCATCATCGAAATTAACAGTCTGACTGTCGTAACCGCTATATTGAGAACTCATGGTACTACCGTTGACTAAGTGAAAGTAAACTGAACAGATCATCGTAGTTTGGTTTAAATTTATACTTTTTAGTCCGCCACTCCCCACTCACTTTGGCCTATATCCTTTATCGAAAACATGTTTATTTTTACTAATACGAACTACATCACTAACTTTCAATTTTCCTGTAGCAGCGATTTTCAAGTAAGTGTAATATTTTCGTAAAATATATTTTTCGTTGGATTTATTAACGTCAACAGGTCTAAGTCGAATTTTGCTGTGTTTCGTGTTATTGTACTCTTGTTATTTGAGATAAGATATCAATCCATTTGTATGTACCATTAAAACTGAAATACTTGTAAAGTTTTACCTTTAATGTACGAATAAGACGTTCACATATAGCTGCTTTTTTAACACTAAAAGTATTATAGTGATTAATACTATATTTTTTCATGAGATCTTAAAACTTGTAATTAAAAAAATCTGTACCTTGGTCTGTTTGTAAATTTTTCTGACATCGCTGATTGTGAGCGAGAATATTTGAAAATGTTCGAGTAATTTCCTCTCCGGTTTTCGTCTTTAATGGACGAGTCCACACAAACTTTGAAAAATAAACAATTACAACGAGAATCAGCTTCTATTGTTTATTTTGACTAACATACAAACGCATTTTAGCCAAGTCCATCTGCCAAAAATGGTCTAAGCCTTTAACGATTGTCCGTCGTCTCGGATAATTTTTTCGTGCTTGTTTATAAAGCTCGTTAACTCTAGTTGTATCTTCTCTTTGGAATACACCATGTTTGCCTTCGAACGCTTTAACTCTTTGGACTAAAGGGTGTAAATATGTGTTAAATATAGCAAGTGAGTCTTGTATTTCTTTTACTGCTGCAGATAAACGTTCATCCAGCTCGAACAAAGTCTTTGACAGATTTGATACTCTACCATCTAATAAAGATCTCATATCTGATTCATCTCGAATACTTTTCTGCCATTGCTCAATATCATAAATCCTATTAGCATTTATTGTTTGCATATTTAACTGTAACTCGCTTCGTAATTTATTATGTTTTTTACGTTTCATCTTTTTTACATCGGACATCTTCATTCTCTCTAACCTCTTTACTTTGTAACGCTATAATTCATTGTTCTATAGGCTTTATACGTGTTTATTATTATCGATGTATTTTTCTATTACCTTAAGACAATTGTCTAAATCATGTGAATTAAGATCCATTGTTTTAATCTTTTTTTTTTCCGATATTTTCAGCATATTTTGTTCACTTTGGTAAGCAGCATCTGTAATGTTCTCCTTCATTTCTGGTTTAAATATATCTAAATCATTTTTTAAGTCATGTACTTGTTTTGTCAAATCGAATATTCTTAAACCAACCAATTTATTTTCATCAGCTAACTCATTAATCGATTTATTACAACTGAGTTCAATTTTGTTAATTGAGTATAACATTTTTTGTTGAGCATCTTAAGCATTATATTCTTTGGGTATCAAATTAAACTCTTTTTGTATAAAATTTTTGACGTGAACATTGCGGTCATCTATGTATTTCTTGTTTACATTAATAACCTAACCTAACCTAACCTAACATTAATATATAATATCTGCTTCACGTAATTCGTTTATAATGGCAACAATTTCGTTATTGTGGGATGTATTTCCTACTTCTTGGGAAGCAATCAGCAATTTAATCTGTCACATAGTTCGTTTGGATCATCTTAATACACATACTTAATAGGATTATCATTGTAGATCAATTGAGAATCACCAACAAGCCCAGATCCTTTGGAGCTAGATGGTGAAGATAACGATGTTCGAGGAGACGTAGGCGATGATGAACGAGTCGCTTTTGTTAAACGAGCAAGACCTTCGAAAGGTGATCTCTTTAATGTAGTGGATCGAGTTTTTGGTGGTGATTTCTTTGTTGTTGCAGATAGGTTTAAATAGTGGCTTGATAATGATGATATTTGATGATATTTTTCTCCGGGTACACCTTTAAGACGACCTGTGGCATTCAGATGAGCTCCTGTACTATTTAATAAACTTTTATAGTGTTTTAAATCATTATCATCATAATATTCTGGACTATTATAGAAAATTAGTTGGTATAAACCTGGCGTTCCCGGTACCCATCCTCCTTCCTCACTACCTCCCTGATTACTTGTACACTACCTTTGTTTTTGTTAAAGTTTATTTGCCGTTTACCTAACATACAACCAATTTCATCATTGTATATAGGTCCATAGTTTTTATCAATTTTATCATCTTTCATCCAAAACTCTTTTATATACTTATGACTCATTGGAGGATATTGCTCGATATATTCATCAATAACCTCTTTCGAAACATTATTAGGATCAAAATTTAGGTTTTTTCACCTCTTCGTCCGTATTCATCTCTTCCTTTTTGCCATGATTAAGCTTGTTAATTAATTAAATTAATAGTATGATGCAATGTTTTTGAGGATTGCGCAGTATCTTTTAGAGGTTTAGCCACAGGTTTAAAGAGTTTATTTAGCAACTCATCTTGTTCTATTCTACCTAGCTTTAGTACCAAATACTTTTTGCGAATGACACGAGCTGGTTCGGCAACTTTACGTTTGCGTGCAGCTACCTCTTTGTCTGACATATTGTTATACAATGCGTGTGTTTCGATCATACCTACAGTTTTATAAACTTGTCGAAGCCTTTGCGATATCGTCCATTAGAAATATCGAAATCCTTAACAATCACGAACGTACCGTATTTTTTCTTTCAACATTCAGAACAAATTGTTTAAATTGGTCAAATGTCATATCTGGTGAGGCGTGATCGTCAAAGACGTGTTTTAAATTGAGCTCGTCCTGCTTAAATAATACAATAAGGTTAGCATTATCACGTAGGAGTTGTTTGCCTGCTCGACTGTACGATTGACATAGGTATGTACAATCGATATCTTTATGTCTACCCATACAGTAATATTCACGTATTGTTTATTGCGGATCCGTTAATACGTCATCAAAAATAAAAATGGAATTTTATTTAGCTTCACCAGGACTTATTACGTTATCATTGTCTTTAAATGGAAAATGCCCCACCTCTTTCTGAGATGTCAACACTTCCTTCAAAAATTGATACTTACGTTGAAATAACGACTTCGAATAAATCTAAACATTTTTGAATTTAGCGCTATTTAGGTCAAATAGTAATCTCGACATTTCAACGAACCCCGGTACATATTGAGTAGCTTACAAGAAGATAAACAACAACATAGAGTCCTTTGATTCATATGGTTGCTTGAAGCCACCGCGAGAACTACTATCATATTTGAATGGTGGAAGAATTTTTTACAATAACAATCAATATCAAAGTTATAACCAATTAAACTGTGGACGTTTGTGTTTAAAATTTCTCTACAATACAACTTTCTAAGAAAATCTTGAGACGTGCCATTCACATTTTTATGGAAAAAATAACGAGCTGTGTGTGGTATGAACTACCTCAAGATATTCGTCACGCACTAGAAGAGCAATTACCTTGCAAGAAAGATTATGATAAACATGAATGGAGTGATGTTTGTGGCATGTATATGGAAAGTAAATGTGTATTTTGTAAAGTGCTATATTATAGGAAAAATAAAGAAATTTTTTAACATATTTTGTTATTTAACTTACTACATCTTTTATCATATAACAGTCATGTCTCGATTGTTGACCCTGACAAGTACTACAAACGAGTTTGCATGTACTCCTCAATTACCTCTTGTGCTTGATCCGTTGCGACAGTATTATATAGCCGTGTTGGGATTTCATACATTTAATTCAATTCCGAACATCGATGGTGAAAAGTTTTATTTCTATGAGCAAAATGATCGTACAAAGCTGCGTAATATTGAAATTCCATCCGGATGCTATGAAATTACTGATATCGAAGCGTACATTTGCAATGAATTAATGCTTAAATACAATTCTGGGTTCAGTAGTTTACTTTAAAACCGAACAACAATACGCTTAAATGTGAAATTTTCTGTCAGGATCACACCATTACTTTCGATAAAGACGATAGTATTGGAAAATTACTGTGATTCTCTTCAAATAGAGTGACACTAGGAGAAATGTATTCTTCAGATCAACCTGTCAACATTATAAAAGTATCGAGTCTACTTTTTGAATACCACACTACCGAAGGAGCCTTCTACGAGGACAGACCTGCGCACACCATTCTACATTTTCCGATAAGTGTTGAACCTGGTTTTTCTACAGACGAACGTCTGCATAATCCTATGTATATACCAGTAAGTAACAGCATACGTAAAATTACCAAAATGACCGTTAATGTAGTCGATCAAGCATTAAGACCCGTTATCTTTGGAGGTGAGAAAAGTACGCTGCATTTGGATTTTAAGAAAACGATATAGATGGGTTTAATTATAAAATAAAACTTTACACGTCAATATCAATTAGTTTCACGTAAATCCTACAAGCGACGTGACGTGTCTGCTGCCAATAAAGCTTTTCTTGTTTCCATTGGATTAAAGTTGAAGGATGTCAAAACGTCAATACATTCGACGACATGTTCAGAAACTTCAACCACCTATTTATTATTTATAACTGAGTTGGTCTGTGTCGTTTTAACTGACAAGTACAAAGTGTTTAAACTTCTGTGTTTTTTTTTTGTACAAATTACTGCAGCTTGTATTTTTTCCGTTTAATACATTGTTTCCTCATAGTATGGTATGGTGTTACGTACAATAATAGCAGCGCCACCGTGTGCTGCTCCATTAGGATGGTTGGTTGTGTAAATAGAATAATGAGGAATCTTGAACATATTATGTAGTCAGTGAAATGGTTTTTCGATATGAGTAGAACATCAATTTTGTTATGTTCAAGAAAGTTAGTTGGCAACCTAGGCCGTTGGCATTCCATTTTGCAATTCGTAGTGACTTAAGTTCCATTACTGAGTTTATTTATTACTGTGGAAAGCATGTTTAAGATCACGCTATTTTGATTTATTAGTTGTGAAAACATAGCTTTAATTCGTTAAGGAAACTCTTTATCATCTCTCCAATGTCACTGTTTTTATTACTTACACGTGTTCCACTTGTATTTGAGCGTAAGTTGCATGATTTTGGTTGTATGAGTTCGTATTATTATGGACATTATTAACATTTGTTTCACCTGTTGCTTGTGTGAAAGTCGCGTGATTTTGATTGCTTAAGTTCTGATTATGTTGTACTATATTTCTGTTATATGGCAGTTGATTGTTCGATGGAGTGTGCGATGATACTGCTTTTGTTCGGTTTCTACTTCTAATTAACTCTTCATATACTATGCATCTTTTGTAATTTGCGGTGTGTGCTCAATTGCAGATGCTCCATGCCAGAGCGCATATGGCAGGTGTGTCCCTGGGTTTTTTACAATCGGCTGGCATATGGTTGCCTCCACATTTGGCATATGACACAGTGATAAGGTATATTACAGTATGTCTTAAAGTGTCCATACAATTGGCATCTGGTACAAAGGACAATATTATTCTTTTTATACGTTGGCTCAATAACTATTTTCGCGTTGTTTATAAATTGAATTTCATATATTCTATTATTATATTTTATTATTTCGATTGAGTTCTATATCGACGTAGAACATCATAGAGGGTCCTTACTTACTCTGTGTTTTATATTTACAATATTGCGTACTAAATGCCAATGTTTCTCTATTTCACTTTTTACTATATTAATGGGCACTGTATGATGTAGATTACGAATTACAACTCTGTATGCTCTATCCTCTTTAATTTGGTACGTATGATGCACAATTTTTTTACTGTTTAAATGTCTTATCAGTTTTCGGTATGTTTCAGAGTCTTGGGAATTTATTTTTATTGTGTTGTTTTTTAATACTGTACAATAGAATGTCTCATTCCGATAGGTTCTTAACAATTTTATTGTATTCAGTAACACCATATATAAGAATTGGTTAGGGTTTAGAGGTTGCTGGAGTTTTGTTGGTATTTTCTGTACTGTTACTGTTGTCGTTTTCGTTTTCATTTTGTAGAATCTGAAATTTATTGCTGGTTACTACCGTGTCTTCGTTTTCTGTTGGCATCGGAGGATTAATTTTACGTTTTTTGTTACAATGTTGTATAGTTTGCCATTAGTGGGTGTCCGATGACTCAATGTCGCTGATTTACCGTAAAGATTCTTTACTTTGTAATGTATGTAACATCTCCATAGAATCATAAGCTTCATTTTGAGGTGTGGATAATATGGGATTTATTTTAAGATTGTATTGACAGTTTTAGGAAGATTGTGGTACTACTTGGTTAGGAACATAATATATTGTTTTTTTTTTGTTGTTTAAAATTTGTGCTGAATTTTGTTGTAATTTTGTAGAAAAGGACATTTGGGCATTCTGGTTGAATTTGCTGTTGCTGATATTGAGTATTTATAGGTTGACCATTAACAGTAGCAGTATAAAAAGGAACACTCATCGATAAATCTGGTGAAGCACTTATTTAATTATATATATATATATATATATATATATATATATAATATATATATATATACATATATATACAGGGTGGTCCTTAAGTAATTGTACAAAAAGAAATTGTAGATTCTACACTTTAAAATATTACGATTTAATTTGATATTAAAAAGATACAGAGTGTTAAAGTGGAAATTTAAAATTTTATTTTTCGCTATAACTTTCATGTTTGTAAACATTTATGTATAAAAATTTACAGCTGGGTACTACTTAATATCAGGAATTATAATTTGATGTACACTTTGAGGTAGCTAATAGAGGGCGCCACATATGCCACATACGTAGCATACGTTTGCACTTAACTTTTTTGTTCTTCAAGTTACCGGTATTTTTGATAAAAAATATTAAAGATACAATATTTTAACAAAAAAAAGGTATACTTATTAATAACTTCAAAACTCAACAGTTTTCGAGATAATCGCATTTTACAAATCAACTGCATAATACTGATTTAACGCAATTACTCCAGGCAATGAAAGAAAAATAGATAAAAACATCAATACTTCTGAATTTTGTTATAAAATACCTTTAATAAAGTCAATAGTTAACGAAATATTAAATAAACTAAATATATCAGCAGGATAATTAATAATAAGATTTGATAAAATAACAGAATAATTGGATTTTACATCAAACATTTTACGTTTTGTAAATTAAAGTCATAATCAAAACATTTTATTAAAACAAAAATTAAAAAATAGTTAAACTAAATAACATTAAACTTTTTGTCACAGTAAGTGTTATTTCATGTATATTCCATATAATATCGTCTCATATTAAATAACATCATTGGTTCTAAAGAAACTGCTGCAGTATTTATTATACTTGTTTTAAGTATAATAATAAGCAATTTTTTGAAATTTTTATGAATTAAATAATTATATTATTATCTCACCACAATAATATGACTACCATGAACAATCCAACGTTCAGGAAAGTGTATTTAAATACTGTCTCACTCCGCTTTCTCTGTAATGTAATGGTATACCATCTTGTAGAAACCACATATTTCGCCTTAAATTTGATGACAGTTCTTCCAATAAACAAATAAAATTATTTTATAAAAAATGTAAATAGATCTCACCATTCAAATTGAAAGATAATTCGCATATCCGTAAAATATCATTTAAAATTCAAATTTAAAATGCACGTCCTATTATTTGGAACCATTGATAATTATTTTTTACGGATATGCGAATTACGTTGCAATTTGAATGTCGAGATTTATTTACATGTTTTGTAAAATAATTTTATTAATTTATTGTAAGAATAATTGTCACCAAATTTAAGGCGAAATATGTGGTTTCTACAAGATGGTAGATGGTTTCTACAACGATATTTTATGGAATGTATTGACAAATGAATTAAAGAAAATGGTGGACATATTGAACACTTACTTTGACAAAAAGTTTAATGTTATTTACTTTAACTATTTCTTAATTTGGTTTGTAAATAAAATGTTTTGATTATGACTTTAATTTAATACAAAACGTAAAATATTTGATGTAAAATCCAATTATTCTGTTATTTATCAAATCCTATTATTTTATCCTGCTGATATATTTATTTTATTTAATAATTCATTAACTGTTAACTTTATTAAAGTTATTTTATACCAAATTTCAGAATTATTGATGTTTTTCTTTAATTTTCTTTCGTTGCCTGGAGTAATTGTGATAAATCAGAATTATGTAGTTGATTGCTAAAGTGCGATTATCTCGAAAACTGTTGAGTTTTGAAGATATTAACAAGTATACATTTTTTGTGTCAAAATAATGTATCTTTAATATTTTGTATTAAAAATACCGGTAACTTTAATAGTAAAAAAGTTACGTGCAAATGTATGCCACATATGTGGCATAAGTGGCGCCCTCTATCAGTTACATCAAAGTGTATATCAAATTATAATTTCTCATATTTAATAGTACCCAGTTATAAATTTTTATACATAAATGTTAGCAAACATGAAAGTTATAGCGAAAAATAAAATTTTAAATTTTCACTTTAACACCCTGTATCTTTCTAAATATCAATATTTTATTAAAGCAACTTGACTTAAATCGTAATATTTTAAAGTGTAGAATGTACGGTTTCTTTTTGTACAATTACTTAAGGACCACCCTGTATATATATATATATATATATATATATATATATATATATATATATATATATATATATATATATATACGGCATAAAGTGGACTCCGCCCATGTTAAAATTCAGGTTCAGGTGAGTTCCGTAGTCAAGTGGACACCGATATACGGAGCTCACTTGACCATTCCATAATATTGGCTCTGTCGATTCGTCAACATGTATAGTTTCATAATTTTTAAAAAAATTTTGGAGCCCATAATTATCCCTGTATCATAAATGTATATCGCTTAGTTCACGTGTATATATTATAGGGGTCGTTCAGATCTTTTTCACTGTATATTGGAACCATAAGTATATCGGTTTAAGTAAGCTCTGATAGTTTGGCAACTCTGCTATAAGATGTATAATTCTCGCGTAAAGTCTGGACGGTTTATATGGACTCCTTAGTTTTGTTATCATTCATACGCATTACAGTGTGTAACAGATATGTATACTATTAACTACCTGTTTTTGGTAGGTACGAGTTCTCTAAAAATAGCTTTATAGATACAAAAGGATTTCATTACCAAATTGGATTTTGTTTCATATGCAGAAATTTCCTAATGTATTTTGTTAACGTGAATATGTCTTCATAAGTTTTATTTAAGAATCCGATTAATAAGAACTTCTTTTATTTCATCCATTGTTTTATGATATCTTGTATACAGCTTTTTTATTATTTTATTTCTGGTTTTATCTATGTACTATATATAAGTTTGGATAAAAGGTTATCTCAAAATAAATATTTAAGTGCTAAAATAGATATTTTTGTGTAAAAATGGGTAGTAGTGCACAAAAAAAAGAATTTATCTAAAAAGCATTATACCACTTCTCCAATATTACATACTTCTGAATGTTTTATTTTCTATTTAGGGGTAATATATTATCAATATAAGTGGAGTTAGTTTCAAATGTGCAATGATCTTTATAAGTAAAAGCTTACTGGATATACTTAACATGTTTAGTTCAAATAAATAAACTTTGTCCCTTCAGAAAAGAGCGATTTGAATAGAAAAGTCAACTAAGAAAGTGTGATGAAGCTTATACCACCCCACATTCACACAGGTTAACCGGTGTTTGCAGGCAAGAGTCCTCCAGGCAAATTTAAGGAAGATAACAACCATAAGGAAGTTCCTTTCGAGGGTCCAGATGGCGAGGAGTAGCTTATATTTTTTTTGTATATCTTGCAGATGTGATGATCTGATGACTGACTAATTTACAGCTAAATATACTTACGTGTTAAGTATGTGTTTTTGTCACCCATACTAGCAAGGTATATCCGGCAGCATAAGCATAGAGTTTAAGTCTACGTTTTAAGGGTGGAAGAATGTGCTTCCTATTTTGAGCTGACAAGTTTGCGGAGATTATTATTTTTCTGGTTCTAGGTTGCCATTTGGTTTTAAACAAAGTTCTGGGATAGAAACTATCTTCAAGGTATTTATAGCAAGTCCAGAGTTTAAGGATTTCATGACACTATTGGTTCAGGTATATCTTCAGATTTGTGAAAGCGTCTCTATTAGGGACATTTCCGGGGTTTGGTTTAAAATTGATTTATAATCTATTTTTATTATTTCTAATCCTATTCCTATTACTACTTAAAACTAAACATTTGTAATCATTGTCCGGTTTCTTTAGTAATTCTGCTTTCTCTACTCGTTGCTTGGCCTCTCCTTGGTTCTTTTTATGTTGCTCTGGTAGTTTTTTAAACACGCTATTTCCAACACCTTTTCTTCTTTATAGCACCATCTCCATTCCTTGCCGTCCACTGTGATTTTATTGTATCCTATTTTGACCATTTTTCCATTTTCCCTCATTTCTCTTGCTTTATCTCTTAAAGCTTCCATTTTCTCTCTCTTCCTTTTGTGAGATCCTCTGTAATCCATATTTTTTCGATCTTCACATTCTTAAGTTTGTATTTGTTTCTTAAGATTGTTGTTTTTTCTTCTTCGCTTTCAAGTTCAATTAAGCATGTCTTTGTTCCTATTTTTTGTGCTCTTTTAATATTGGTTTTGACTCCAAGATGATTTTCTAATATAGTAGTCATTCCCTGTTTCAATGTTTTTGAATCTTCAGAGTCTATTTTTGATCCACTGATGATTATATTCTTATTTCTTTGTCTAACCTTTCTAATCAGCGTTTTAGATCATTTAATTCTTCCGTTATCTTTTTGTTATCGGTTTTGGTTAGTTCGTTTTCTCTTTTCAGTTCTTCTTTCTCTTTTGTCCATTCTTCCTTCACCCTTTTTATTTCCAGTTTTATGCTTTTTATTTCTTCGTTATTTTGTTTTATCTCTTCTTTAACTTCATTTATATATCTTCTCATCTCCTTATTTTCTTCCTTCATTTCTCTTTTTAGCTCTTTTATTTCCGTTTTAATCTCCTTATTTATTTCTTCTACTAGTTTCTTTAGTTCTTCCATTTCGCGATTTTTTATGTTATCCTTTGGAGATGTTCTTAACGTGGCTTTGCTTCTTTTGAAGGCTTCCTCCTCGTCGAATGAGTTATCGTGTTCTGGCTTATTTCTTTTGCTGTTCATTCGATTTAGTTATTGTATTACATTTACTTTTAATTTATTATTTTAATTTAATTTAATTCTAATCCCAACTTTAATCAAATCTATTTTAAGGCCAGATCTGGATTTTTGTAATTAAATTATGTGGCTTTTATTTTGATCATTAATTTCTTGTCAGCACTAATTACTTTCTTATCTGCAAAAAAAAAACAAAAACAAAAAACGCGTAGGAATGCCTAAGCAGGTCGACCCTTCGAACATTCGCCAAAACCACTTTTTTAAACTTTCACTCAATTATTCATTTACTTAAGACTTGTTAAAATTATTAAAATAGTTCTATCTTACTTGTCTGATGGTATTTTCTTTATTAACTACTATCACCTGTATGCACTTACCTTTTGATACTTGTTTTTGAACTCGGTTGAATTTTTTAACTTGTAATTCCCGAATAATTTTAAGTTTATTACGAAGCGAAATTAAATGAACTTACTGTTGTCACTTGCAGGGCCGTTTCAAATAGTCAAAAAATTAATAAACAGCCTACTAAAATAGAAATATCGCCTATTTAAGACGTAATCCATTACCGGCCCAAGGTACAAAGCACTCCTAGAATATGCTAATGATATAGATCTCATAAGAAACTCTCTCGTCCGCAAACATCTTCAATAAAGTGAAGAGAGCACGAAAAATTTTTCACTTAAAATCAACGAAATGAAAACCAGATACAAGCGAATCAACAAAAGAGACCAATTCAATAAATCTAGATAAAATATTAAAGTTAACAATCACAATTTCCAAAATATGGAACATTTTAAATATCCTATAAGATAAATTATCACGGTTAATAATAATGCCACTAAAAAATACAGAGAATAATTCAAACTTTAGACCTATTTTAATACATGGATGCGAATCATGGACAATGAGTAAAACAAGTAAGGAAGAATTACGAATATTTGAAAGAAAAATAATAAACATTTTTTAACCTCATTATCATATCGCTACAAATCTGCATAGAATAAGAACACATACTAAATAAAGAAAGCTCTTATAACGATATTGTTCCGGAAAATAAATCCCTTAAGGTAGATCGGACACATGCATAGACGCCAAGATGTCAAACTTATAAAACTGGTATGGAAGGAAGTTAGCACAGAAAAATGCCATATCTAAAAAAAATAACATTTCAGTTGTTTACAGATTCGTGGAAAATCGATCAACTTGGAGAAAATTTGTAGTTAGCGATGACCCACCCAGTGTTGTAGCGCTACGTTATGATAATGATAAAGACAAAGGAGAAACAGTGACAAAAAGCAACAAACATGGACTAATGGAGTGAAGCTGCTTTAAAATCTTGATTGGAGAGGATTAAAATGAAAGTATAAGAAATACAATGTACTTTCTTAGCAGTGTACTTTTACCTCTTTCAATAAAGTATGTTTATATGGACTTCTTATTTTTGTTATCATTCATACGCATTACAGTGTGTAACGGATATGTATACTAATAACTACCTGTTTTGGTAGGTACGTGCTTCTCTAAAAATAGCTTTATAGATACAAAAGGATTTCATTACCAAATTGGATTTTGTTTCATATGCGGAAATTTCCTAATGTATTTTGTTAACGTGAGTATTGTCTTTATACGTTTTATTTAAGAACCCTCTTAATAAAAACTTCTTTTATTTCATCTCTTGTTTTATGATATCTTGTATACAGCTTTTTTATTATTTTATTTCTAGTTGTATCTGTGTATTACATATAATTCTGGATAGACGGTTATCTCGAAATATAGTGCTAAAATAGATATTTTTGTGTAAAAATGGGTAGTAGTGCACTAAAAAGGGAAGAATGCTTAATTTATCTAACAAGAATTATATCACTTCACGATCATTACATATTTCTGAATATTTTATCTAGTATTTAGGGGTAATATGTAATCAATATAAGTGGAGGTAGTGTCAAATTTGCAATGATCTTTACTTTAAAAATAATAGCTTACTGACTGTACTTTACATGTTTAGTTCAAATAAATGAACCTTTTCCTTCAGGAAAGACCGATTTTGATGATAAAGTCAATTAAGAAAGTGTGATGAATCTTGTACCACCCCACATTCACATAGGTTAACCGGAGTCCTCCTGGCAGATTTAAGGAAGATAACTACCATCAGGAAGTTTCTTTCGAGGGTTCAGATGTCCTTTTTTTGTATATCCTGCAGATGTGTTGATCTGGCCAGTTTTTTCTTAGATTCTAGTCATAAAATGGGCTGGTATGCGTGGAGTTGATGTTACGAATCTAGGCTTTGTTTCTTTTGTTCTCTAGCTACTTATCTTCGGATATTAGGTGGATTGATAGCTACGATATTCTAGAGCTTATGTATGGATGTGAGTCTTAACCCGGCACCTGCCACGTGGGGTACTACCAGCACCCCATAACACATTTTCACCAAATATTTCGTATTTCAAGTTTTGCAACACTGCTGCGCGTCATAGTAGCTTTCTATAATATTGTACAGCATAGATCTATTTGAGTTTGAAGTGGTTATTTAGTGGCATTCTGACCTTGTAGCTATAAAGTCGACTGGAGTGTCATCAGATCCCCATCTGGCAGTTTAAGTTTTAAATTTTTTTTTGTGTTTTTGATAAACAGGTTGGTATATTTACAGTTTTTATTGCAATAACTGATTTAAATTATTATATAGGCTGTATACTAAATAAATATTATTTTTTTTAGATATTTTACTTCACGCCCAATTTATTATGGTTTGGTACGAACAGGAACAAAACCGCTTGAGAGCTCTTCTAGAAGAGATGGAACAAGATGATATAGCAGAGATTGAGGATTCATCTGATTCTGAAGTAGATGCTACCCAGTTTAGCGACCACAATTCGGATTCAGAAATGTCAGCAGCTTCGGACGGCGAAGAATCTGTTTTAGATGCAAATACTGTTGTAGGTAAGGATGGGACTACAAAATGGAGAACTACAAGGGGGAATAGAAATGTTCGTACAAGATCGCAGAACCTTGTTGTTCATTTACCTGGTGTAAAACAGTGTGCAAAAAATTGTAAGACAATTTTGGAATGTTGGAACTTGCTCATAGATGAAAATATTCTTGAAATAATATTAAATTCTACAAACAAAAAACTTCAACAACAAACCGGTGATAAAAAAAAGCATAGTTATGAAACATGCATGGCTGAACTGAAGGCGCTGTTTGGTTTACTATATATTGCTGGGTCTATTCGTTCTAGACGTCAGAACATGGAGGATTTATGGTCAGAAGGTAGAGTGGGCATAGGCATTTTTAGAACAACAATGAGTCTCCATAGGTACTTCATGCTAATAAAATGCCTTCGATTTGACGACATAGACACACGCAGTGAAAGACGTAAAATTGACAAACTTGCTCCAATCCGTGATGTTTTTACAATTTTTCAAAATAACTGTGTAAACGTATATTCCATATCTGAATACTGCACTATTGATGAACAGCTGGTTTCTTTTAGAGGACGATGTTCATTTCGGCAATATATACCGAGTAAGCCAGCTAAGTATGGCATAAAAATATTTAGTATTGCCGATGCCAAAACATGGTACTCATTGACATTTGAAATATACGTAGGCCAACAACCTGAAGGACCTTATGCGGTATCAAACAGTGCAAATAACATAGTTATGCGGCTATCTAAGCCAATTTGGAATTCTGGTCGCAACATTACTGGAGATAATTGGTTCACAAGTGTTCCACTTGCCGTAGAATTGCTACAAAAGAAATTGACGTATGTCGGAACTATGCGTAAAAATAAAAGGGAGATACCTAAACAGTTTGTGGAAATTAAAAGAAGACCACTCAAAAGTTCAGAATTTGCATTTACCGACAATATGACAATTTTATCTTATATACCTAAGAGAAATAAAAATGTAATGATGTTATCGTCAATGCATTTAGAAGACGATTCTATTGATGAGAGCACAGGAGATAAGAATCTTCCAAATATAATTACATTTTACAACCAAACCAAGTCCGGCGTGGACAAGGTGGATGAGCTATGCGGTTCATATTCCACTGCCAGAACATGTCGAAGATGGCCATGTGTTGTATTTTTTAGAATGCTCGACATAGCTGGCATCAATAGCCACGTTATCCACACTGCGAATAATATTAACAACAAAACAATTGAACGGAGGATTTACCTGCAGGACTTAGGGTTCGATCTTGTGAAAGATTGGTTAAAAGTCAGATCAGCTAACTCACACATTCCGCGTACAATACGTGAGAAGGCAATAAAATATATTGGAGGCTCTACTGAATCAAACGAAACAACAGAACCGCCCAGAAAAAAGGCAAGGTGCTCTATTTGTCCAAGGAAAGATGACAAAAAAACAAACTTTTTCTGCGAAAAATGTTACCAACAGATGTGCCTAAATCACATGAAACATATTTGTGAAAAGTGTTTTAACCAAAAGGAAGAAGAACAAGAATCCGATGATAGCTGCTAATGAGCTTTACTTAATTTGTTTATAATAACTTTTTAGTTTTATTTTTTAACTTTTATAATATTAGTAGGTGTTAATAAAACATGTTTTTTTTATATTTTTGTATTACTCAGCCTATTATTTTGTTTATAAACACGTAGATCACAGAAAAGTTTTAAGGGGTACTATGAGCACCCCACGTGGCAGTTGACGTTTTGCAAAGCCACGTGGCAGGTGCCGGGTTAATATAGGTACTCTAAATTTGACTGACTAATTTATAGCTAAATCTACGTATTAAGTATGTGTTGATGTCACCCATACTAGCAAGGTATATTCGGCAGAAGCATAGAGTTCAAGTCTACGTTTTAAGGGTGGAAGAATGTGCTCCCTATTTTTAGCTGACAAGTTTGCGGAGAATATTATTTTTTTGGTTCTCATTTCATTCTTATAGTAGTATTAGGTTTTCATTTAGTTTTAAACAAAGTTCTGTGAATAATAAAGTGTGATAAAAACTATCTTCAAGGTATTTATAGCAAGTGCAGAGTTTAAGGATTTCTTGACACTATTGGTTCAGGTATATGTTCAGATTTGTGAAAGCGTCTTTGTTAGGAACATTGAAGGAGCATACCTAACTTTTTCCGGGGTGTGGCTTAAAATTGATTCAGATTCTATTTTTATTTTGTTTAAGGTATTATTTAGATTTTTCTCTACTTTAGCACTAAAAGTTTTTGGTTATACAACAATAGATGTATCGTCTACAT
The DNA here is from genome assembly GCA_918026665.1 of Diabrotica balteata. NCBI lineage: Eukaryota > Metazoa > Arthropoda > Insecta > Coleoptera > Chrysomelidae > Diabrotica > Diabrotica balteata. The sequence continues at coordinate 66,024,165 of OU898283.1, read as the reverse complement.
AATAAAAGTCCTACTATTTACCGGTATGGGTTGTGTAAATGTTATACAGCGTAGGTGTGATTACGGTATCCCAAAGAAGACCGTTCTTCTACGTTCTCCATCTGCTATTCTTACCGTTGAGTGATACGAAAAATCTTATGTTGTGTAGGCATACACGGATAATACAAGTGAGTTTATTACCTAAGGGGATATCACATAGATTTTAAAAAAATGCCCTCTAATTTAAGGTGTCGTAAGCGGCATTGAGATTGACAAATACGACTCCTCATACCTGATATTTTTCATACCCGTCTTCGCTGTGTTGGGCAAGATTTAGTATTTGTGATGTACACGATCTTCTCTGTAATATATAGCCACTTTTGTCTTTTAATTTGAGTTTTTCTTCTATTATCAGTTTATATTAAGGATCATGTGCAGATTTACTTTGTATAGCTGACAAAATAAATAGATATATTGGCCGATAGCTTTTGTGGTCGTTGGAGTTTTTGCCAGGTTAAAGCATAGTGATAACTTTCTCTTTGCTTTGCTTGTCTACAGACTTTAGATATTAGCCATTGTAGTATTTTTGGTCAAAATTTTATAATTATTTTTGTGCTCAGATCCTCAATCGGGAGCCGAAATATTGTTCATTTTATACGTGGATAGTGGATCCAAGCTCAACATAGTTAAATGGTTCCCGCAGTGACTAGTTTGAGTCCTCTCTCATTTTAAGTTTTTCTTTACTTCTTTGCCGGCACCTATTATGTAATCATCTGCGATCAGTTTTATACCAAATACCCTAGGTTTGGCCCTCTATGTGCTTACAGCACTAGAAATACGTCACATTTGTGTTAAACGTTTATGTCTAATAAGCTTAAGTAAAGTAGAGCGTATGTATAATACCCAGTTAAGTGACAATCATATTATTCATGTTAATGTAAAGTTAATATCTCTTTTAAGTTTACTTTATCTCTATAGAATAGTTGGTCCTAAAAAGGACCGATTTGACAAAACTCATATTGGACGAGTGATTGAAGAATTAACCAATTAATTAATTATTCATTACCCAAGGTACGCCCGATTGCGGTGGTCTTATTAGTACTTAAATTTTCGTGAAGGCTTCTACGTTGAACTCCATAAAAAATGACAAAGTATTTACTTTTGACTAAAAATCTAAGTTTTACATACTGTTACTTTTAGACGATATTTCGAGTCAGATTTGTATAGTTATAACTGTATCTGTGTTTATACGTCCATGACTGTAGCTAATATATAGACTCTTTGTAAAAAGTAAATGAGTTTGTAACATCGGTCACAACAGATATGTATTGATTGTAGGTAGGATAGCAGGTTTTGATAAATATGATGAGTCGGTAAGTAGTCTCATTATTCCTAAATCTGCGCCCTTCATCCGTGGACATCCTAAGGGCATTTTTTTCTCGGGGCATCCTACCAATTTAACTTGGGAATGCAGTTAATGAGAGAGCCTTTGGATAAAGCCAGCGCAACTTTGGAGTTGAGATTTAGGTTCTTGTACCTCGTTGCTATCTTTATATATGTGTTTGACCATTGGCATTAGTTTCGTGCGGTATTGGTTAGTACTCGGACCTTTGTAAGTCGGGAAATACCTCTGATGGCTTTTCTAGCAATCCTGATCTAATTAATACGTTCTCGTTACATATCCACACATTAGCACTGGTTCACTGTTTTATATATCCTGATTTTAGAGATTTATATTGGGCTTCTGGATTTAATAGTGTTATAAGGGTTCTATATACATCAGTTAGCTACCTGAATTTTCCCTTTCATTTCTTATGTGACAACGTTATCTACGATATCTAAAACGCTGCAATCTTTCAAAATTATATAGCTTTATTGTTACGTTATGCCTTACTCTACACCCTTTCTTTTGTATGTTAAAAAACATTTATTTGATTTTCTCATTAGTGACTATTATACCGTTTTTGCTGCTAGTAGCATTATTTTATAGCATTCTAATATTTAATTTATGGATTATATTCGGATAGTAAATAAATATTCTTTACTTTCTCGGAGAAATAATATTCTAACACACAAAATCCTATTAAATTGCCAAAAACCTCCGTACATATTCTATTCACTAATGAGGGCAGTAAAGTCCTGGACTGGCTAATTTTTGGATAATAGGAAACATGAGTGTAGCAGTTTTAATGTTTTCGGGACTCCTATCGAGGAGCAGAAATATCATACCAAGGTATTGCATATAGGAATTGTTGCTTGGACTTTATTATTATTAAACAACACTATATTTCCTAGTAAAATCATTATGACTTTACAGTAAGACAAATTTTCGATGTTGGTTATGAAAACATCATGTACATACCACCGGGTTCCCTATGTCGATCTCCAGAAAAATCTTTGTAATAATGATACGGGAAACAAAAAACCAAGAATGAAAATATGCGCCAAGAAATTCTGTGATATAACAGTCGAATAAAATACAGATTGTCGATTCAAATAGTCAAAAAATTAATGAACAGCTTACTGAAATGGAAATATCGCCTATTTAAGATGTAATTCATTAAAGGCCCAAGGTACAAAGCACTCCTAGCATATGCTAATGACATAGATCTCATAAGAAACTCTCTCGTCCGCAAACATCTTCAATAAAGTAAAGAGAGCACGAAAAATCAACGAAATGAAAACCAAATACAAGCGAATCAACAGAAAAGACCAATTTAATAAATCTAGATAAAATATTAAAGTTCACAACTACAATTTCAAAAATATGGAACACTTTAAATATCTTTGATAAATAATCACTGTTAATAATACTGTCAATAACTAAATACTTTTAGCATAATTCAAATTTAAGACCTATTTTAATACATGGATGCGAATCATTGACATTGACTAAAAAAAATAAGGAAGAAGTACAAATATTTGAAATAAAAATAATTAGAAAAATGTTTTAACCTCATTATCATATCGCAACAAATCCGTATAGAATAAGAACCCATACTGAATAAAGAAAGCTTTTATAAGGATATTGTTCAGAAAAATAAATCGCTTAAGGTAGATCGGACACATGCATAGACGCCAATATATCAAACTTGTAAAACTGGTATGGAAGGAAGTTAGCACAGAAGAAAGAATGCCGCTTAGGCGTCTCAGTAAGCAATGGAGAGAAAACATACAATTATATCTCAAAATATTAACATTTCATTTGATTATAGATTCGTGGAAAATCGATCAACTTGGAGAAAATTTGTAGTTAGCGAAGACCCACCCAGTGTTGTAGCGCCACGTAATGATGATGATAATGAAAAAGGAGAAATAGCGACAAAAAGTAATAAAAATGGACTAATGGAGCAAACCTGCTTTAAAATTTTGATTGAAGAGGATTAAAATGAAAGTATAAGAAATACAATGAATGATTGATGGATTCGAGAAAGTTGAGACTTGAGAAAAGCACACTGACGTGTGTATCCATATTAAATTCCTTAGATTTTTATACTTTTTTTTTAGACTTTTATACTAATAGCTTTAAAATTGAATGTTTGGTGAAAATAGCTACGCGACTTTAATGCATCAAATATTTTGTTAATTAAAAATCAACATATTGAAATTAGACAGCAAAAAATTATAATATTAAAGATTAATTTATAAATTATTATATTCTAATTTTAACTACTTCATGAAATAAATATTACACGCCATAAACTGCAGTAATTGAAAAATAATAAAGATCTTACAGAAGAGTTACTTAAACTGTTAGACGATTACGCTACTCGATGTTCATATTAATAGGTTCCAAAATGTATCACCTATAAAATTTAAAAATCTACTACTAATACAATTATTGGCAACATCGCAGGAGTTAAGAAGTGTACGGGAAAAGTTATATACGGATCCCAAAAATGTTTGATCCTATTACGGAGTCCACCTGATCCGACGTATTGGTCGGAGTCTACATAAAGCGCTACTCAGATAATAATATACACGGCGTATATTCTCCTGGAGTTAGTATAATACCGTTTAAGTACGGAGCTCATATTAACCGCTAGAAGTATATATATATATATATATATATATATATATATATATATATATATATATATATATATATATATATATATATATATATATATATATATATATATATATATAAATATATATATATATATATATATATATGTATATATATGTATACATATATGTATATGTATATATATATATACATACATATAAATATATATATATATATATATATATATTGTATATTTATATATATATATATATATATATATATATATATATATATATATACTTCTAGCGGTTAATGTGGGCCCCGTACTAAAACGGTATTATACTAACTCCAGGAGAATATACGCCGTGTATATTATTATCTGAGTAGCGCTTTATGTAGACTCCGACCAACACGTCGGATCAAGTGGACTCCGTAACTGAATAAAACATTTTTGGGATTCGTATACAGCTTTTAGCGTACACAACTAAGCTCCTGCGATGTTGCCAGTAGTTGTATTAGTCGTAGATTTTCAAATTTTAGAGCACATACTGTTTTTAAATATATTATAATATAAATTGTTAATATAATTTTATTTTATTTTTATGTTTAATAAGCACTTTGATAATTTAAATTACTTGCTCTAATTATTTTCAAACTTTAGTATCCATTATAAACTTATTAATGCTAATATATAGCATTATTTTATAGCATTCTAATATTTTAGCTATGGATTAAATCCGAATAGCGTTTTGATATTACTTTACTTTCTCGGAGACATTATATTGTAACACAAGGATCTTATTAAATTACCAAAACCTTCCTTTCATATTTTATTCACTTATAAGGGGCAGCACTAACATCAGTAAGATAATAAGTCGTACCTATAGTTCTGGGCAGCTTAATAGAAAACTTGAATGTAGCAATTTTATTGGTTTCGGGACTGCTAACTGGATTGGGGAAGCAGGATATCAGCATTAAGTTAATGCATATAGGAATTGTTGCTTGACAGTTGAAATATCAAATACCAGAAGGCACGACGGTAGCAGTCTGAGAAAGCAAAGCAAAACAACTTAACTATTATTAGACAATATCATATTTCCTAATAAACTAATATTTACTTTATAACGAGACAAAAAGATATCGAAAGAGTATGTACATACCAACGGGTTTCCTATGTCGGCATCCAGCAAAATTGTTGTAATATTGATACGGGAAACAAAAACCTTGAGAGAGAAATTGGCCCCAAGAAACTCTGCCTTAATAAACAGTCGAATAAAATACAGATTCTCGATTTAAATAGTCAAAAAATTAAAGAACAATTTATTAAAATAGAAACAGCGCCGATTTACGATGTAATCCATTAACGGCTCAAGGTATAAAGCAGCTCCTAGTTATGCTGATGATTACATCTATAAATATATAAACGACATACTGAACAAAGTCCAGAGAGCACGAAAAAAGTTTCAAGTAAAATCAACGAAGTGAAAACCAAATACCAGCGCATAAACATAAGAGACCGTCAGTAAATCTAGATACAACGTTAAAGTCAACAATTTCAATTTCTAAAGTATGGAAGACATTAAATATCTTAGAACAATAATCGCAGTTGGTAATACTACCACTAAAGGAGTTTAGAGCATAATACAAGCTTTAGACCTATTTTTATGTACGGATGCGAATCATTACAATGACTAAAACAAATAAAAAAGACTTCAAATATTGATAGATAATTGATAGGGAATAAGCACATCTATAGATAAGAATGAACAGATCATACAAGGTGGATAGCAAGGATTTTGGATTGGAGCCCAATAGGAAGGAGAAAAAGACCCCGAAGACTTCATCCCTCCATGATCTTCGGTAGACCCCGAAGATCATGGAGGGATGAAGTCGACGAGGCCATGGAAAAACGAGACCTTAGAGATGGAGAATGGCAGAACAGACAGGACTGGAGACGTTGGCTGAAAGAAGGAAGGCGGCGACAGCTGTAAAAATCCTTATATAGATAGATAGATAGATAAGAATGAATAACATATCTTAGATAAATAAGCGGAACAAAAGAAACTGTGTATAAACTTGAAATTTCAGAAATAATAATTAAATGAACTAATTTAAATCGTAGGAAAAGAAATAAGAGGAGCCACGACACAGTGAAAAACTAGAAATCTTATGGAAAAATACAATAAGCTATTACATTTGCTCTTTAGCACCGTGAGAAGATCAAAATACAAATCTGCATACATAATTATATTAAAGAAAAGTTAATAAAAACTTCTGTTCGTCAGCAGCCAGAGAAATTACACATTATAATATATTAAAGAATGCTTTTAGCATAAAAAAAACGGTGTTATAGTCAATAACAAGAAATTCCATCCAGTAAAAGTTCATTAACAGACAAAAGGTATGATATAGAATGGAGCATTAATGTAACAATAAAACCATATACTTTTGAAGGATTGGAGCTATTTAGATATTGCTGATAACTTTGTCACATAAAAGATAAAAGCGAAAATGCATGTAGCAAACCATAGACATATAGTACAAATAGACTGAATACTGCCATACATTCACGTTTCCGCAATGCGACAGAGAAAACTGACGAAAAGCAATATCTGTATCTTTTTCTAATGGGACGGGTTTATCGACCACGTGACCTTCTCATTGGTCATTTAGGTCACGCGTTCGATAAACCTGGCAAATTAGAAAGAGATGCAGGGACTGCTTTTCGCCAGTTTTCTCTGTCGCACTGGGGAAACGGACCTGTATTGCAACAGTCAGTCTATTTGTATTTTATATATATGTAGCTAACTGATATCCTCATATCACTATTAAATCTACAAAAAGAAGAAACTGCAATATAAACAAAATTTGTTTAGTACGTGTCTAGAAAAGAACTCTAAAAAAGAATTTGGAGAAAGAAACGTCAACTACATGTGTAATATAAAAATCAAATTTATTCTTTTAACCAAAATGTTCACACCAAGTTTTAATGTATTTAAATATCCGGTAGCTCAAACTACTTGTATGCTATAATAGTATTCAGTAATCCATCTCAATATGTCTGACTTTATTTTTTTTTTATTTTTTGGATAGAATGAAAGAAATCTGCCACAATATTTATTATGTACTACATATTTTATTTGACGCTTCAATGTTCAAATAGGAGTTCGTTCTTAAAAATGTACAATATTATTTTTACAAGGTATTACGTATAAGATGTTATTTATGTTTTTACTTTATCTAGTTGGTCATAATAATCAATTAGTTCGCGGTTGTTTCGCAATCTGTATTGATTTGTAATATTATCGATAACAGGTTTATATGTTTCTCCAATAATTCTTCCTTCTGCGATGCTCAATCGGCTCTTATTTTGTTTTTTTCGTCGTCCATGTTTCATGTTTTAATTCTCCCCGTATAATTAGCCCATTAACAGAGAGTCATTCCATCCAATAAGAGTGGAGGCTGCTCAGTCATCAAAGACAATCATTCCATCCAGTAAGGATGAAGACTGCTTAGTCATCAAAGACAGTCGTTCTATCCAGTAGGGGTGAAGGCTGCCTAGTCGTCGAAGAGATAAGTGCTATCTGCCAAACAAGAGAGTCGTGTCTTGGTTAAGGGGTAGCTGCCCTTTGCGCTATCGCCTATTCTTTTGTGGTTGCTATATGTCAAGGGTCAGCCTACATATCTGTTGCTAAAATTACTTCGCTGCTGTAACGAGTACCATTTACTGGTATATGAATTTTGTTACGAATTTATCTTATGTGCTAAACTCTAATAAATCTTTTACCGCGAATTAAAAAACATGTTTTAACCTTTACGTTTATCTAAATAAATATTTACTATATTGTATAATAGTTGTTTATGTTTGTTTTACTATTTGTATCTCTATAGGTATAATTTAGAGTAAAATATTATTTGTCTTATATACAAAATCATACGATTTGCGTTACATTGATATTTATGTGGCAATTAGCTATAGAGTCATTAGTCTTTCCTGTCATATCATATTTTCCTGTAATACAATATCCCAATTCGTCTCATAATATTTAGTTTTCAAAACAGCTGTTACGCTAATAATTCGTTCACCTTTGTTAAAGCACTTTGGGTTATGACTACTTTTTCTTGGCTACGCAATTTTAGTTTTTAAATTACAGTATTTATTGATATGTTATTGATAGGGTATGCAAGTGTTGAGGAATAGTTTGGGATTGATATATGAGGTTGTGAAATATTAGGTATTGTTGATAACTGGGTAGTTGTTATATTTTTATCTGTGTATGTAGTTTGAGAACTTGGGAATAATGTTAAGGGTGATTAAGGGTGGAAGAGTATTAATTACTATATTTATAGTAGTAGTTGGCACTGTTGTTGTAAAGTTCTGATTTGGATTTGTACAGAATGACCAATTTGCTACAAAATGGTCAGATTTTTTACAATAGTAACAGATCTGTTTTCTAAAATTAAGAAAATACGATTAGATGTTTGATCGTGGTTTCTGACAATTGAGGGAGAAATTAATGTAGCTTTCAAAGGAAAGATAAATGTATGTCTTGGAAAGCTCAATATATATCTATATACTGGGTTTGTTGTACCTCTTCGTAAAAAATTAATTGGAGGTAATAAATTGAGGCCTAATTTTTTAAGTTCATATTCTATGAAAGTGTGATAAATACTAGGACAAACATTAGAGATCAGTAATCTTTCATTTGGTGTAATTAAGCGTCCAGCATAAATTATTTGATGATTGATAGTTATTCTTTCGTTGTCAGCCTTCATGACAGTTTTTTCTAATTCTTCACTAGCTTCTTCTTAGAGTGCCGTCTCCCTACGGAGGTTGGCAATCATAATGGCTATTTTTATTTTAGAACTTGCTGCTCTAAACAAATCAATCGATCTGCATTGGTACCAATCACGTAGATTCTTTAACCATGAGTTCTGCCTTCGGCCAACAGATCTTCTTCCTTGAATCTTTCCCTGTATTATCAGTCTCAAAATTTCATATTTTGGTCCCCTCATCACGTGGCCTAGGTATTCCAGTTTTCTGGTTTGTATAGTGGTGATTAGTTCTGTTTCTTTACCAACCCTCTCCAGTACTTCTTTATTTGTAATTCTATCAGTCCATGATATTTTCAATACTCTGCGGTATAACCAGAGTTCGAAGGCCTCGATTCTTTTTAAATTACATTTTTTTAATGTCCAAGTCTCAGCTCCATATAATAATATTGAAAATATATAACAGCGAATGGTACGTAGTCTGATCTCCAAATTTAAATTTTTGCACGTTAGGAGTGGCTTCATTCGTATAAATGCTGATCTGGCAATCTCTATTCGTCTGTTTATTTCTACAGTATGATCATTGGTTTCATTGATCAAAGTTCCCAAATACTGATATTTTTCTACTTGTTCTATCACGTTACCATTTATTGTCAATAGGTGATGTATATTTTGTGGCCTTTTTGTAATCAGCATGTACTTCGTTTTTTTTTGGCGTTTATAGTAATTCCCATCTCAGCACTATTTATACACAAGCTTTCGATAAGATGTTGTAGATCCTCTATACTCGTTGCTATGATCACAGTGTCGTCTGCATATCTTAAATTATTAATTAATTTTCCGTTAACGGTGACTCCCGCTTCGATATTATTGAGCGTGTTTTGGAAGATTTCTTCAGAATATAAGTTAAACAAAAGTGGTGATAACACACATCCCTGTCTAACTCCTCTACAGATCCTCATTTCTTCTGAGTGTTGCCCATCAATTTGAACTATGACACTTTGGTTCCAATATAATGTTTGCACTATATTTATGATTTTACTGTCAATGCGCTTGTTCATAAGTATTGATATTAGTTTTTCATGTCTTACTTTATCGAAAGCTTTTTCGTAGTCAACGAAGCACAAGTGTAGATCAACATTCACATCCCGACATCGTTGAATTAATATGTTGATGGCAAATAGTCCTTCTCGAGTACCCATTCCATTTCGGAACCCGAACTGCGTCTCGCTAATATCCTCCTCTAGCCTTTCGTATATTCTCTTATGTATTATTTTTAGCAGAACTTTTAAAGTATGACTCATGAGGCTCAGTGTTCGATAATCAGAGCACTCTTTTGCTGCTTGTTTTTTAGGGATGGTTATAAATGCTGACTTTAGCCACTCCTGTGGTATTATTCCCGTATCGTACACCGTGTTGAATAAATCTGCCAATACTTCCAAGTTGTCCTCTTCCACTAGTTTTAAGAGTTCTACTGGTATTTCATCTAATCCAACTGCCTTATTGTCTTTAGAGTTTTTTGATAGCATATTTGATTTCATCTATCGTGATCTTCTGTATCTCTAAAGGATTTAATTCTTGTATTTTCTGCATTTCACCTCTTTCATCTTGGAAAAGTTCTCTAACGTACTCCTCCCATGCCTCCTTCTTTGGTAAATCTACTAGTAGTACTCCTTTTTTGTCTTTTATGTGTCCTTGCTGTCTATTTCGACCCATTCCAGTCACTTCTCTAATTTTTTTGTGCATATTTCTCATATCATATTTTGTTTCTGGTTCTTCTATCTCTTTACATTGTTTCATCAAATAGATTTCCTTAGCTGTTTTGATTTTTTCCTTAATTATTCGTTGTATTTCTTTATACTTCTGTAGATCTTTTTCTTTATATTTCCTTCTTTCTTCCATTAGTAATAGTATTTCTTCTGTCATCCAGTGTTTTTTAGCCTGTGATTTATGTTCTATTAAACTTATTTGAGCTGGTTTCAGTAATGTGTTTTTTATATTACACCACTTTTTATTTACATCCATAATTTGTTTGTTGTCAGTTAGTGTTTTTTGCATATTAACATTCACATTATTTTTTATTTCGTTTTTTTATTTCTTCGTTTTGTAGCATTCTTACGTTAATTTTTGGTTGTTGTTTTCTGAGTTCAATTCTTTTTAATTTTATTTTCACCTCAGCCACAAGCGGATTGTGGTCTAAGTTAACATCTGCTCCAGGATAAGTTTTAACTGAGGTTATAGAGTTTTTATATCTGCTATTTACGAGTATAAAGTCTATCTGGTTTCTGACAATGTGGTTTTCTGTATGTGAAGGAGACGTCAATGTATATAGTCTTCTTTTAGGAACCTGAAACCAAGTATTGGCAATTACCATATTCTTTTCTTCACAGAATTCTATGAGCCTTTCTCCTCTCTCGTTTCTAGTTCCTAGTCCGAAGGACTAGTTCGCTAGTCCGTTCACTAGCTAGGTAAATACAAATACGGTGATTTGAAATTCGTGATGAAAAAATGTATACATCTTGGTTCTATAATTTTTCACAGTGCAAGTAGATCATGGAATTTTGGAATTGAATTGATTAACGCTACAGAATATGAAGAAGTTTTATATGATGTCAATAACGTTTGGGGCCTCGACGCCACTGGACTATTAACATCATCCATTTTCGTTGTTTAATGACATCAGGTGATATAAATAATATGAACTTGTTTTGAAGTAAGTATCTAATTAGATTAAAATTCCTTACCGATTTTCTCCATTGTTATTCTCCATTGTTATTTACGGTATCACAACAATTTATTACACTTTTAGTATTAACTGGATATAAATAAAAGCACAAAAACTAGGTGCGATTAGACTGGTAATTAATTAAATCTAACTTCGACGAAGGTTCAAATCGTTGTCTCTTATTATTTTCTTTTCAAATATTCGGAGTTCTTCCTCACTTGCTTTAGTCATTTGCTATTACTCGTATCCATGTATTAAAATAGGTTTGAAATTAGTAGCAATATTATTTCTCCGAGAAAATGAAGAATAACTATTTGCTATCCAGATTTAATCCATAGAATAAATATTGGAATGCTATAAAATAATGCTATTAGCACCAAAAAATTTGCTGATAATCAGTAAAAAACTAAATAAATGTCCTTTAACATGCAAAAAAAGATGATATAGAGTAGAGCATAATGTTACAATAAACCAATATCATTTTAAGACATTGCAGTATTTAGTATATCGTAGATAACGTTCTCACATAAGAAATAAAAATGAATATTTAGGGAGCTAACTGATGTATATATTATAACCCTTATAACACTTTTAAATCCAGAAGTCTAATAGGAATCTATAAAATCAGGATATATAAGAAGATAATTAAATCAGTGCTACTGTGTGGATATTTGACGAGAACACTGTCAAAACAATGTAAGTAAAACTCAAGTAGTAATTAGATCAGGATTGCTAGAAATGTCATCAGAAGTATTTTCCAACCTATATAGGTCCGAGTACTAACCAATACCAAACGGAACTAATGCCAAGGTCAAACACATATACAAAGGTAGCAACGTCGTACAAGAAACTAAATCTCAACGCCAAAGTTGCACTGGCTATATCCAAAGGCTCTCTAATAACTGCATTATCAAGTTAAATTGGGAGGATCGAGAAAAAAAATGCCCTTAGGACGTCCACGAATGAAGGAGGGAAGTAACATATGGTCAAATTTAGGAATAATGAGACTACCTACATCTTATCAACACATCCCTGTTCAATCACATGCTATCCTACCTACAATCAACAACTTATTTGTTAGGGATTATCAAATCAATTACAAGTAATCAAATGAACTAGACTTAAAAAAGTTATCCCAGGAAAGGCACTTCAGAAATAGGGAAATAAATTTTTACAACGTCATTTACGTGACTAAGTTTTCAATAGTAATGAGGAGACAAAAAGAAGAAAAGGTAATAGAATCTTGTTGCGTTCTGACTATATGATGACGATGACCTTTATATAACATATAGGGAGAAAGAGAGACGAATGTCTACGTTCAATCTAGAACTCGCTGGTTTTTCTCCATTTCGAATTGGGTTTGTATATGTATTACTATAGAAAATAAACGGAAGAGAACTATAATTATGAAATTTTATCTAAAATGTAAAATCAATAAACAAATTATATATACAAAAAGATTATATAAATCCCTAATATTCCCACATTAAAATATGCTCGATAGAAGTATGTCTTCTAAAAATACAAAAAAGTAGTTATTCATAACTCAGGTGGCTTTACAAAAGGTAAACTAATGAGCATAAAAGCACAGCTGTTTTTAAAACTTAATATTATTAGACAAATTGTGGATATCCATTACCGCTTGTCTATAAAATGAATCAGAAGACTATGCTAAAATATGATACGGCAGGAAAAACGGCAATGTAAAGCAAATATGATGATTTTGTCACAGCATAAGAATATTGCCTCGTACTGTTATATAGCAATTTGTTGTCACAAGTTTATAATTTTTCGAAAAATGAACTCAGATTTAAATATTTAAACGTCAAATAAAATATAAAAACCTATTTAACCTTATTCCCAGCATTATTCTTAAACACTGACATAACGTCACAAGAAAATAATTTTAAAAAATCATTGCGAAATTCAAAATTTATATTTATACCGGTATCTCAGAAAATAATAATATTTGTATAAAGTACAGTCATATTTTGAGATAAAATCTTCAATTCAGAGCAAAAAACTGAGCACACAAATATTTATTATTTTATGTACTATGTTGTAAAATAAGTATACTCAAAACAAATAAATATTATCTACCAAGTGCTCTACTCCAGTTTATTATCTTCTTCTTCCTTCTTTATAAATAGGCTTAATGCCTGTTTTACTTCGGTTTTGAGCCTCAATTGACGTTGTCTGACCATCTTTTCCTCGGTCGTCCCAATGATCTCCTTCCATTTGGCGATTTGTCTCTTGCTATTCGTACTATTCAATTTTTTGTCATTCTTTCGAAGTGTTGATTAGATTCCGCTTTTTTCTTTTGGTCCACGCGTTTATTTCCTCTAAACCACATCTCGCTCGTATTTCTTCACTTCTTACTCTTTCTCTTAGAATTTAGTTTATTATTTTTAGTTTAGTTTAACAATAAAAGATGTATGCGTTTACACGTTATAGTT
>OU898283.1:65951723-66009723 GCA_918026665.1 Diabrotica balteata | reverse complement strand
ATCCTTTACACTTTTTTTCTTCTACTCAAAGAGTATTGCTTTGATCTACTTCTTCTAACTTCCAGTATTGTTTTCTATCTTCATCCATTTGTCGTCTAGATAGCATGCTGAGCACTTGTATATTAGGGATATTCTCTTGCTCTGCTATCCCTGACATTATCCAACCCAATTTTGTATTTTGGGCCAGCAAACCATTCTTTGTTCGATCTACTCCGTCCAGTAATATCAAACTATATTCTTTGGCTCCTAATAGAATATCTGTTGAACCTGTTTCATTAAAATTTGGATCCGCCAGGACTAAGTTCCTATGGTTCCTTTCTTTCATTTGTATCTCTTTCTCCGGTAGATTTTTTGTTATTTTTCTTAGCACAATTGCTTCGGTCTTCATTTCAAATTTATTTTTGAAATGCGCCTCTAAGTTTAATGTTACGCTCCATTTCGACGTCCTTTGGTCTTCATTGCCAATTCCAGATATCTCAGCGTGGACAGCTTTTCTTTTTATTCCGAGACTTGTAGCGGCCTGCTCCGTAATGAATGATGACTGCGAGCCTTGGTCAATCAATGCTCTCATCAATTGTGAGCTTCCTTTTGAGTCTCTTACTCGTACTAATGCCGTTGCAAGTAGCACTTCTTCATTCTGATGACTTAAATAGCTCACGACATTCTCTTGTCTCCTTGACGATCCATCGTAACTGTTGTCACCTCTGTTCCCACTAGAATTGGGTCTATTTTGTGGCCTTCTGTTTTCAAAATTCCTTCTGTTGTCATACTGGTACCCACTAGAATTTGGTCTATTCTGTGGCCTTCTGTTTTCAGAATTCCTTCTGTTATCATGATGACCTTCTGACATGTGTATTAATGAATGGTGCTGTCCACCACATTCTGCACATCAATGAGGGGAATAACATGGTACTTCCCTTTTGTGTAGTAGGCACCTACCGCACCATTGCTTTTCCTTTACGATTTTGTTTCTTTCACGTTCTTGTTGACGTAGAAACGTTGTACATTTCAACAGTTTATGTTCTTCATGACACACCACACAGGTTATCTTCTTCTTTACCTGTTATCTATGATCTGTTCCTTTCCTTTCTGTTTCCAACATCTCCAATGTCTGGAATCTTCTTTGTAGGAATTCCTGTGTTGACTTATATGTCGGAATGTCCCTACTGTCTTGAATTGACGTTTCGTATAATCTCCTGGTTTCTGTGTCCCACTTTAACATACTTATCCTTGCTATAAGAGGGCTCCAGGACTCTGTCATTACTCCTAGTCCACTAATGGCTTCTAAGCATTCGTGGAGAGTATCATGTAATGATTTCAGCGCCTTTGCTGACGTTTCTTTTATCTCCGCAGCCTGAAGTATCTTGTCTATTAGTATAAATAGATTCATCCTTGGATTATCGTATCGATCTTGCAACATTTTCCAGGAAACACTGTAGTTTGCTTCTGTTGTGTTTAAATGTTGTATTATTCTACTTGCTTCTCCTCGGAGGTTTGTCTTCAGATACTGCATTTTTTCCACATTTGATAGTTGATTATTCTCATGTATCAAACGTTTAAAAATATCATAGAATGTTACCCAGGATTCATACCTTCCTTCAAAACAGGGTAACTTCACTTGGGGTAATATTATTTTGTCTTTCTTGCATCCTTCCGCCTCTAATCTCTTATTTTCTTTTATGATCGACCGCACCCTTCTTTTCATTGTATAAAATCTTTCTATTTCACCTTCTTCTAGTGCATCCTGTTCATTGTCCACAGTTATTTTCATTATTAATGTATCTATTTTTTGTACCTCTTCTTTTAAATCCTCTTGTAAATCTTCATCGGTTTCGTCGTCTTCCAATAAATGATGAAGTTTCCCCATCCTAATTTCTATTTCTCTAATTTTTGTCGAAGACTTGTACGAACTTTTAATAAATTCCTCTAAAATCTTTTTCGTTTCTTCATATCTTTTTTGTACTTGTTCGTAAAAGTTAGATGTAAAATATTTATCAACTCTCGAACCTTTCTCTTCAATTTCTGTGTTTTGATCTTCAAAGTCGTTCCACAATTCATCAAGTGTCTGTCTTTTAATGTTTAAATATTCTCTCGTTCGTTTTTCTTTCCGTAGTTTTCGCAAATTATTTAAAAGCTTCGTAATTTCTTGACCTAGCTTTTCCTGATCTAAATATAATCGTTCCATTTAAACGAATATATGTTTGACCTAATTTCAACTTGGAGCAAGATTACCTTAGACAATAACGCAAAATGACCTCTTGTCTAACCTTTGTGACACGGCTATATAGTACAAATTAAATAATGTAATAGTATCACTTGTAACCAGAGAGAAAAATTCTTTATATAAAAAATGCAAATACTACAAAATACTATATATTTGGAATGAATGAACTCTGAATGTGTATAAAAATAACGATTTGTCACGATATTTCCCTATATTATGAAAATCAAATGTTTTAAAAATTTTAAATTATAAGAATCAAATCATCGAATATAATTAAAATTAAGATAATTAAGCTATTAGATTTGAATTAGCTGTAGACAAACTATTACTATTTTAAGTAAAAAAAGTATGCAGTATAAAATATTTCAAATAAGTATTATTCAATTTGAATCTTAAGTTTCTTTAATAATCTTTTTGATTCTGATTTAATTGAATAAAATATTTTATTGTATCTAATAGATTAAATATGTGAAAATTGCATCCAATCATATTCCGAGGTTGATCTAATGATTTCGGTGTTTTGTTCAGTGAGTGACTTTTCTAACTATTTGAGAACTCTCTATGATTGGTTGCAATCTCAACATTTAAAAGTTTGCTATCTAACCTGATAAGTTGTTGACATACCTGCAATTGCCAGAAACCATTTCTGTGAATATAGTTTTGAACAGAGGTGTCGGCATGAACAATGTATTTTGGTGTTATACCTTTGGAACGACATGACAATAAAAAAAGTCTCCGATTCCTTTCTTTTGCTAGTCTGACATTAGTTTTTTGGTAATCCTTGAGAAACCTCAACGCCTTAGCACCATAATTAACCCGTATGTTGTTATAGAACCCCATTTTCCTCTAAAAAGAAAAGAAATTTAATCTTTGCAGATAAGTTACATGTGTATCAATTGTTTTGCCTAACGTTTTCGCCAAAGAGAATTAATTTGGCTTCTTCAGGGCTGAAAGAGAATAAATTATAATTAGCTACCATATATGAGAGAAAGAGGTAAACTTTGTTGCCAAACTATCCACATTTAAGAGAGGCGTATTTGAACACCTAATTGCTTCAAAATATTTATTAAGGACCACTGAAGCAATAAAACAATTAAGAGGTATTTTCCTTCGATTTATTTATACAATAGACTTAAGGGCTGGTTCAAACATTGACAATTATCGCAATTCTGGTGATTACATAAAGAGTTATAAAAAATATTAGCTTTACAGTGAGTGCGGGGAGGCAGTAACAGATATACATGAATAATGATAAAATCGAGAGAGACCAACTATATACGTTTTAACACAAAACACTTAAAAACACCGGCTCACGATAGCGCATCCGCGGCTTACGTATTTTTCGGGATCACACACACCCGACCTTCACTTGCCGAGAGGCAAATTGGCACTGTGGTTCCTAAGTATATGACAAGGGGAGGACGGGTCCCTGATTTAGGAGATCAGTCGCACACACGTTAACACGATAGCTGACGACCTGAGAGCACAATTTGATAAAATAACTGTGATTACAATATTATATAGGTTGTTTTTACAACATACTGCCCCCCGTTGAAGCACTAGCTTTAACATTATAAAAATCATTAAAGAGAAAAGAGTACATAAAAAAAACAAACAATATGAGTAATAGTATACAAACAATATATGAGTAAAAGTACTAAACCTAATAACATTAACATAATCCTTCACCAGGAAGGGGACACAATTTTGTTATTGTGCGTTTGAAAATCCCATCCTTAGTTTTAACAGATGCAATTCTCACTCGGCCATCTTTACCCGGAAAGACATCCATCACTCGTGCCAATGACCAGTAGAGAGGAGGGAGATTATCTTCTTTAACTAACACAAGGTCATTGGGTTCTAAATTTTTGAATGGGAGAAACCATTTTGGACGATTTTGAAGTCGATTCAGATAATCAGACGACCACTTTTTCCAAAAAAGTTGCTGGAGCTTAGAGAGATTTTGCCAGATGCTAAGTCTATTTTCCGGGATAGATGTATACTCCTGGTCGGGTAGCGAGGTGAGAGACCTTCCAATTAGGAAGTGACCAGGGGTAAGATATGTGAAATCGGAGGGATCATTAGAGAGGGCACAAATGGGCCGAGAATTAAGTACGGCTTCAATTTGGGTAAGCACGGTACTGAATTCCTCGAATGTAATTTTGAGATTGCCCAACAATCTATAGATATGATGTTTAGCGCTCTTTATAGCGCTCTCCCAGAGTCCTCCATGATGAGGAGATCGAGGTGGTATTGTTTTCCACCGAATTTGAGAGGAGGCTAAAAATGCCTGAATAGAAGAGTTAGTTTCCTTATTTTTCAAGAAATTATAGAGTTCGAATAACTGATTTTTAGCCCCGAGAAAGTTTGTCGCATTATCAGAGAATATAGTCTGAGGGAGACCTCTTCGACTGATAAAGCGCTTGAGAGTAAGAAGAAACGCTTCTGTTGTGAGCCCACTGACTAATTCTATATGAACCGCACGTGTGGACATACAGACAAATAGAGCTATGTATGACTTTATCAAGGGAGCTTTACGAAGTTTAGAGGCCTTTATTAGAAAGGGACCACCAAAATCCAAACCTACATGAGCAAAAACTTGAGCAGAGCATAAGCGTTCCTTAGGTAAATCAGACATGATTTGAGCTAAGGGTTTAGCATTAAACTTGAAACAAACATGACATTCGTGGACTATCCTCTTAATCTCCCGTAGACCATTCAAGGGCCAATATCTAAGGCGAACTTGAGAGAGAGTATTCTGAGGACCTGCATGATGGAGCCTAAGATGTTCTTTTTTGAGAATTAGACGAACAACATGATTTTTCGAGGGGAGGAGGAGAGGATATTTTTGATCAAAGGTAACTTCGGAATGCCTAAGACGTCCACCTACACGGAGCATTTCATTTTTGTCAAGAAAAGGAGCAAATTGTAAGAGAGACTTATTAGATATAATCTTATTGCCTTTGAGATCAGCAATTTCTGAGGAGAAACTTGAGTTTTGCAATAATTTTATAATTTTCATTTCGGCATTTTGAAGTTCAGATACTTCAAGTGCACCGGATAATTTTTGAGTGCCAGACTTTGCGTTATTACCAAATCTGAGTACATAAGCTATAGTCCTTACATATTTCGTGAAACTGGAGAACCTTTCAGAAAGCATGACAAAGAAATCAAACTGAGCACTTCGAGTGTGAAGAACAACTTTTCTTTCTTCAGGTAATTTATTAGAATTAAACTTCGGACTATATTCAGACAAATTTAGGTCAAATGTTTGCAAAAACTGAGGACCGTGAAACCAAAGAGTGGAGTTGAGTATGTTAGAGGGCATCATTCCTCTGGAGAGGATGTCAGCAGGGTTGTCTTTAGACTTTACGTGTCTCCAATGAGAGTGAGAAGAATTTTCTTGAATTTGAGCTACCCTGTTGGCGACAAATTGATTCCATCTGGAGTGATGTGATCTGAGCCACGCCAAAACTATCTCAGAATCGCTCCACATGTTTATAGAGGTAATAGAGGGCAATTTATCCTTTATGATATCAACCACCTTTGTGGTGAGCTTGCTAGCCAATAAAGCACCCATAAGTTCCAGCCTTGGAAGCGTTATGGTCTTTAAAGGAGCAATACGACTTTTCGAAGCAATGAGAGAGCACGAGACATTTTTTGATTTGTAGATAACCCGTATATAACAACAAGCAGCATATGCTTTCAAACTTGCGTCAGAAAAAGAGTGAATTTCAATAGAAGAAATTTCATGACATGAGAAAAGACATCTGGGTATGCTTATGTCTTTGAGAGCAGCGAGATCAGTTATAAACTTCAACCATTCATTTAAAATATTTGAATCCACGGAGTCATTCCAATTAATTTTAGAAATCCAAATTTTTTGCATAATAATTTTAGCAAGAACAGTTACGGGATTAATGAGCCCTTGTGGATCAAAAATTTGAGCGATAATAGAGAGTACTTCCCTTTTTGTGTAATTATCCTTTATTGATAATTGAGGTACAGAAATTGAAAATGTATCAGTACTGGGGTTCCAACAGAGACCTAAAACCTTATTAGAAGCATTCTCTGGTGAAATAACATAGGCAGAGTTTGTAGAGAGACTAGAAACATTTTCCAAAAACATTTTTGAATTAGAGCACCATTTATGAAGAGAAATGCATGCCTTGTTGAGTAGGTCAGTTATCTCATTATGAGCCTTAAGAAGAGTTTGCGTGTCATTGGCCCCATATAGAATGTCATCTACATAGCAGCCTGTTAAGAGAGCATCGGAGGCCAATGGGTAGTTGTTTTGATGAGTTTTAGCTAATTCCATCAAACAACGAGTACTTTGAAAGCTTGCGCTTTTTGTCCGATAAGTTACGGTTTGAAGCTCAAGACATTCGATGTCCTGTTCTGGAGAATCCCGCCAGAGGATATTCTGCAGGAATGTGTGATCAGGATGAATTTGTACCTGCCTGTACATTTTTTGTATGTCGGAAGTGAAGACATAGGTATACAATCTAAACCGAAGGAGAATGTCGAAAAGTTCAGGCTGAAGAGTTTTTCCTTTCAACAGGATGTCATTAAGAGAATAGCCAGTGGAACTTTTCATGGAGCCATCAAAAACCACCCGTAATTTGGTAGTTAATGATTCTTCTTTTATGACAGAGTGATGAGGTAAAAAGTATTTATTTTCTAAGTGCACATTTGTGAGAGAAAGAGGAACCTTTTTGGCATGTCCAAGAGAAACATATTCATTGATGAATGCTTTATATTGAGAGTATACATTTTCGTGTTTTAAAAGTTTATTTTCTAAACTAATAAACCTTTTCCTAGCCATATTGTAAGAATTGCCCAGCATTTTATGTGCTGTTTCAGAAATGAGAGGAAGTTTTACCTGAAACCGACCAGAAGGTAGAATTTGAGTTGTTTCAGTGAATATTTGTTCAGCCAGATCCTCAGAGGATGAGATTTTAACAGAGGGGGTCACTTCTTCGACTTCGAAGAATTGTCGAATTATATCATCGAGCTTATCTTCCTCAGATGTGGACTGGACAAATAAAGAGACATTTGACTGTGTAGGGGACAACTGTGAGTGATAAATTCCTTTGTGAAGTGCGTAAGGAGGTAAAGAACCAAACATAATGTACCCTAAGTGTGTGTTCTGGAGAACAGGGAGTCCTTTACCTAAACGTATTAAACCATCCGATAACAACTCGCTATATATGTCACTGGCAAGAAGAAGATCTATATTTCCAGGGACAGAGTAGGTGGGATCTGCGAGAGTGACTGTAGAGGGGATATTAAATTTACTTCTGTTTATGGATACCTGGGGGAGTCTACAAGTTATGTTGTCTAAAATAGCACAGGAGATTTTGAAACCATTACCATTTCTTTTGTATGGAAAAATTTCTAGATCGACCATTTTGTTCGAGAATGAACTATGTTCAGAGATAGTAGAGATTTGTAACCTTTTCCTGTAAGGAGAGAGATTTAATTTTTGAACCAAATCTTTAGAGACAAATGACGACTGAGATCCACTATCTAAAATACATCTAGCGTGTATGGGTACGCCATGCTTTGAATAAATAGTGACTAGAGCGGTTGCCAGCAGAACGTCCTGCTTTATTGACAGAGCAGAAAGAGAAGTCATTACATTTGAGACCTGAGAAGTTTGAGATTCAGAGAGAGAGACAGAATTACTTGGACCGGCTTCACCATCAGACCAAGTATTTTGTACATTGCGAGAGGTTGCGTGATTTTGTTGTTGAAAAGATCTACTAGAAGAAGAGCTATTTTCATGGTCATTGTGCAAGAGTGTGTGATGCCTTTTCTTGCATATACTACATGAGCGTTGAGACGAACAATTCTGAGAAAAGTGTTTAGTTCCTAAACAGTTGCGACATAGTTTGTTTTCATTAACAAATTTATACTTATCCTGTAAGAAAAGATTAGCAAATTTTGTGCATGCATAAATAGTGTGTGTAGCATTATTACAAAATACGCATGTTTTGGAGTACGACTTATTTTTATTACTTGCCGAAGAGAAGAGAACCGTTTTAGAGTGAGTTTTAATAACTTTTTTATCGTTATTATCTGAGGAGTTTAACTTTTCCATAATGTCACACTTTTTTTCTAAAAAATCAAAGAATTGATTTAGCGTGGGAATATCTTTTGACCCTAACTCGTATTCGAAAGACCGGTGAGTAGTAAAGTCCACTTTTTGCAAAAATATTTCTATTAATAAGAGATCCCAATGCTCGATGGGTACATTCATATTTTTTAGCGCGAGTAAGGTCTGTTTTGCGGTGACCAAAAATTCACGTAAGGCCTTTGCATTAGTTTTGACTAAGGATGGAACTTTCAAAAGACGCTGTATATGCAAACTAATTACGCGCGATTTGTTTTCGTAGCGATTTCGAAGAGTGTCTAACGCGATTTGGAAGTTTTCTTCTAAAACTTGGATGTTTTCTACCAACTGGAGAGGTTCGTTGCGTAGAAAAGATTTGAGATAAACAAAACGCTGGACGTTGTTGAGTTCCGGGTTATTAATAATTAACGTCTCGAAGAGCTGATAGAATGCACTCCATTCTGAGAAGCATCCTGAGAAAGTTTGAATTTTAATTTCGGGAAGAGTCACTTTAGCACTAGCTAAACGTGGAGAAGTGGAACTGGACTGGTGTGAAAGAGGTTGGAGCATCTCCATTCTATGTTGAAGACCTGCCAGAGTTGAGAAGTACTTTTCTTCAATTTCTTCCCTATCGCGTTCTTCCGTGTTTGCTTCGTCCAGTTCCTCAATCTGATCCATGAGGTCATCATATTTGGCGTAACAATTCGTTAGTTCAGTACGACGGAGTTGGAACTGCAAGGGATCCGTTTCTTGAGCAGAGTTATCCCTTAACCAATTAGAGATACGAGAGATTTTTGATTTCAACGGTTTGCGTTGTTTCTTTAATTGATCCATTGCGGTTAGAGATGTATCGAAAGCTTTGCGAGATATTTATCTATGAGAGATACACGAGAAATAAAAAATTTTAGAGTCTAAAACACAGCTTAGTCCACCCCGTATAATAAACAAGAGTCTCAGAAAATAATGTCTGTACGAATCTGCGAAATATAAACTCGTCCTGTATACTAATAATATGCGTTCGAACTTTTGAATGTCCCTGTACGCGTGCTTATAAAAATATATCTTGGAACGAACTCACCAAATAGAAATGAAACTAAAATTCACAAATCCATAGTCACATCACATGTGTCTTTTCAGCAATTTTACTTGATACCGGCCGGCGCGGAGCGATAACGATAAATCCAAGAATGTTGCACTTCAAACACTTGCGTGGTGACGTAATGTTCCATGTGCCCTGAGATTGTTATCTTATGTTTTTATGCGAAGTTCTATTTTGTGAAGAGCACTTAGTAATGGGTTTTATTTTAATTTTTGTGGGAAAAGAATTAAATAAGAGAAAATTAATTTGATTTATGAAGATAGGGTAATTGCGATAAACAATATGCAGATCGAAGAGAACACAGATGCGATAAAAACAATATCCGGATCGAATAGACCACAAATGAGAGAAAGAGGTAAACTTTGTTGCCAAACTATCCACATTTAAGAGAGGCGTATTTGAACACCTAATTGCTTCAAAATATTTATTAAGGACCACTGAAGCAATAAAACAATTAAGAGGTATTTTCCTTCGATTTATTTATACAATAGACTTAAGGGCTGGTTCAAACATTGACAATTATCGCAATTCTGGTGATTACATAAAGAGTTATAAAAAATATTAGCTTTACAGTGAGTGCGGGGAGGCAGTAACAGATATACATGAATAATGATAAAATCGAGAGAGACCAACTATATACGTTTTAACACAAAACACTTAAAAACACCGGCTCACGATAGCGCATCCGCGGCTTACGTATTTTTCGGGATCACACACACCCGACCTTCACTTGCCGAGAGGCAAATTGGCACTGTGGTTCCTAAGTATATGACAAGGGGAGGACGGGTCCCTGATTTAGGAGATCAGTCGCACACACGTTAACACGATAGCTGACGACCTGAGAGCACAATTTGATAAAATAACTGTGATTACAATATTATATAGGTTGTTTTTACAACAATATATTATCTAATAAAAAACATTTACCTTACTGTAAATTTTAGAAATCTCGAGTTATGATGTTAAAACACTTTAGCTAGTAACAACATTGTGGTGTTTTTTGTTACTATGTGCAAAAAAGTTATTTTTGTTAACGTTGGAAATCCGTAACGAAGATACTTCACCTTCCATCGTGACTAACAATGCTGATCCTGATGTCTTAAGTGGGAACCCAGTCTCGGATACTCCTATCAATAAATATTTTTCATTACCCTATTTCAGAGATATCACTCCGGGGTTAACAAGGATTTTAAAAAGTTTTGAAAATGGCTTTGGGAATAATAATAATAACATTAAACTTAATGTGACTTGTAAGTGGGAACCCAGTCTCGGATACTCCTATCAATAAATATTTTTCATTACCCTATTTCAGAGATATCACTCCGGGGTTAACAAGGATTTTAAAAAGTTTTGAAAATGGCTTTGGGAATAATAATAATAACATTAAACTTAATGTGGCTTGTAAATCAGCCCTAACAATTAACAATCTTTATTCGAAGATAAAAGATAAGACTCCCATAGATAGGCTTAGTAATATTGTCTACAACATTCCTTGCCTCTTTTGCAGCAATTCCTACATCGGCCAAACATCTCAATTATTGAAATCACGTATTACACTACACAAAAATGATTCTCGACTTCACAAGACAGTATATCTTCTTAATATACCAACTCCAACTGTATGTGACTTAATGAATTCTTCCAAGATAATCCTTTCCTCTTATTTAATTTAATTATAACTGTCTTGAACTAACTTTCTTGATAAATCTAATTTAATGACTTAGTTGTACCTGACTGACTGACGTCTTCTCACTTAATCCTTTTTTCTAACTTAATTTAACTTAATCGCTTCATGAATTCTTCTCACTTAATCAATTGTAACTGGCTGACTGACTTAATGTAACTTAATTCTTAAATTCTTCTAACTAATTCACTTAATAATTAACTGTAACTGAATAATTGACTGTAACTTAATGACTTCCTGTAACTTAATGATCTTCTAACTTTACTTATTTTCACGAATCAACTGTAACTTACTTAATAATCCCCCCTTGCTTCAAATTACATCGTTTATATATATATATATATATATATATATATATATATATATATATATATACATATATATTCAGGGTTCCAGAATTATCGGGAAAGAAATCATGTTCTAAACTTTTCATCTCATCCATAGATGAAAGTTCTGGAATCCTCTACTATGCAAATAGTCATATTGACGTTTTCCAGAAAATTCCTTGCTTTCTATAGATAATTTAACGGACATTTAGGCTCTGCAGATCGGAATACACTATTATATATACACTAAACATCTTGCATGTTTGTGAAGAGTACCTAGCGATAGCGGGTAGGTACTCTTCCACAATCCCAGTGGAGGATAGACTTACTTCAGGGATGCGATCCTGCCCTACGCGAGTCTTGATTCTCTCTCAACTCCTGTAGAGAGAAATCATCTCCTTACCCCATTCCTACCTAATACCTACTATCCTGCCAATTTCCCAAACCAACTCACCAACCCACCTGGCGAGCGTGGTGTTTAAATGCCAAAACCCCCTTAGCATGAACCGACATTCAAGGAAACGGCCCTCAGTCCTCGGCAGCTCGCTAGTTCCCGACCAAGGTAGCGGTAGGACTCATGGACAGCGGGTAGAGGGTGCGAAGAATCCCCGGGATGTAAGAGGCTACCAAGAACAACGAACGTTGCACATAATTACGTATAATGTAAGAACCTTATCTAAGGATGAAAAAATGACAGAACTGGAGGAAGAACTCAAACATGTGAAATGGGATATTATAGGAATTAGCGAAGTCAAAAGAAGAGGTGAAGATCAGGTCAAACTAAAATCAGGAAACGTATTCCACTATAAAGTGGAAACGGAATCGACAACTGGATGAATAGGTTTATTAGTACACAAAAAGTTACAGAAAAATATACAGAGCATTGACTGCATTTCCTCAAGAGTTATGTATTTAAATCTAAGATTAAATAAGAGATACAATCTGAAAATAATCCAGGTATACGCCCCCACCAGCGATTACGAAGATGAAATTGACGAAGCCTTCTATGTGAAAATCAAAAGAGCAAAAAAGCAGGAACCGGCTCATTACAATTTGATAATGGGAGATTTTAACGGGAAGCTCGGAAGGAAAAAGAATGAACAAGAAGTGGCAATCGGAGATTTTGGAATCGGAGTAAGAAACGAAAGAGGCGAAATGCTTACTAACTTTCTACTGCAACACAAACTGTATGCAATGAACACCTTTTTTAAGAAGAAACATAATAGAAAATGGACGTGGGCTAGTCCAGACGGAAGAACTAAGAGCGAATATGATTATATAATAACAGACAAAAAGCAAATTATTCAATTATGTCATTGTACTCAATAAACTATCAGTAGGAAGCGACCACAGACCAGTAAGAGCTAGAGTAACGATACATCTACAAAAAAAGAGCAAAGATGATAAACAGTTGCAAACGCATAGTTTAGAATTCACCAAATCATCCAGAATCATACATAAAAAATATAGCCAAAACTTTACAGAGTAATAATCCCAAACCTCTAAGTATCGACGATCACAATAAATTAATATCAGACTCGGTTAGAAATGCACAACTCAAATTTTGCAAAAAAAATGACATCAAAAGTGAAAAGATTAGCAAAAATACAAAAGCTCTCATGTAAATACGACGAAACCTACGCGAGAACGAAAAGGGAAACAAAGAAGAATATAAAAAACTAAATAAAAGAATTTCAGCGGAAATTAGAAAAGATGTAAGAAGATATAATACTAATGAATTACTCAAACAGTAGAAGAGAACAAAGGTTTAAAGATAATGAAAAGAAAACTTACACAAAGTAAAAAAGAAATATACAAGCTGAGAGATAAAGACGGAAAGGCAACAACAGATAAACAAAATATTCTGAAAATAACCAGAGAGTTTTATAAAGACCTCTATACTAGCCAAAGACCACAAGACAATTTCCCGACACGAGTGAAGACTCTCATAAATCAGGGATCGGAAATACTTTTACCCATTACTGTGTCAGAAGTAAAAGTACCTTTAAAGGAAATGAAGAACCATCGATCGCCTGGTGATGATGGACTCGCTGTCGAGGCAATAAAAGCAGGAGGAGAAATTTTATTAAAATCAGTAAGCGAACTGTTTAATAAATGCTTACACAAAAAAGGCGATATTACTAAATTAGAAAATTATAGACCCATCAGCCTATTGACACATATGTACAAACTCTTTATGAAAATCTTAACAAAGAGGCTAACACCTAAACTTGACTTCTATTAGTCCAAAGAACAGGCAGGCTTCAGATGACACAAATGACCATTTGCATACCATAAAGATCTTAATAGAAAAGTGCATCGAGTACAACATACCACTGGTTCTTGCATTTGTCGATTACGAGAAGGCTTTTAATTCACACTTTCACACTTACAAATATCTGGGACACGAAATCAAAATAAGCAGAGACAATCAAACACATGAAATACAGAGGCGAATAGGCCTAACTTGGGCAGCATTTGGCAAATTAAGCTATATTCTAAAAAGTTCAATTTCCATGTGTCTCAAGCGAAAGGTTTATAACCAATGTGTTTTACCTGTACAAACTTATGGAGCGGAGACTTTAATACGTAAGATCATATTTAAGACTCACGCAAAAATCTGCGAATAAACTCAGAGTTACGCAACTAGCCATGGAACGTGCAATGCTGAACGTGAGCCTCCGAGACCACATAACAAACCAACAAATCAGGCAAAGATCAGGAGTTCAAGACGTCATCGAAAGAACCACGTCGCTTAAGTGGAACTGGGCAGGGCACTTAGCCAGAGCACAAGATGGACGGTGGACAAGACGTATTATGGAATGGAGGCCCAGAAACTATAAAAGAAGCCGAGGACGACCACCGACTAGATGAACCGATGATATAAAACGTGTGAGATAAAACGCGAGAAACTGGCTACAAGCGACCCAGTGTAGAGAAAACTGGAAAGAACTGAGAAAGGCCTATGTCCAGCAGTGGACGTGATTGGCTGATTGATGATGATGAAACATCTTACATTAATATATTATCACTATTTAACATCCGTAATTATATTTAAATTGAAAATCACAAACTATAAAATAACCCCATTTTAAATTTGTCAAAAATAAACAGTGTATATTTGGTTGCATATGCACATGGCTGACTTAAACATATCTATTATTAAATAAAATAAAAAAAACTTCTTAAACTTAATTCTGATGCTAAATTCTTAAAAATACCCTCATATAATTATTTTTTAATAATATTCGCTAGTATATACCTTATAAATTATATCTTTAATTACTATTTAAGTAAATTTATTAATTAAACGTCATAATATGACTATGCTAATTTCTTGTATATCTATTCTTATTCCAATATATACATATATGTACATATATATATATATATATATATATATATATATATATATATATATATTGTTGTACTTTTGAATGTCCATTAGCAATAAAAAACCGATATACAAATTTTATTACTTAAATAAAAATTAAAATTATTGATATTTCATAAAGACACGGGCATATAAATTTTCAAACATCCTGTATAAGACAAAATATGTATTTTAAGTTGTTCGAAGAATTGTTCATTAGGCCTCAGAGACAAGACTTTCAAATATTATCGATAAGAAATTTAAATAAGTCGGTTATTGTGAAATGGATTTACCCGTAATAAAAGTGTATATAGAAAGTGTTTAAACAATAGACCGGGATGTGCGGTGGTTTTTCCCCCGAAAGATTATATCGGTAAAAGTTTATTAACAAAAGACATTGAATTGAGAAACAGGTATCGTTTGTAGCTATTAGTAAGAAATATTTGTAAAGCAGATAGATTTAGTTAGAATAATTAAAGAATGTTGTTTTCTGGAATTACCCGAATGACGTTTTAATAGAGAGAGTTGGTTGGTAACGATATACGTCACAGAGGTAGAAGATTTTTATTGGTCAATTTTTGAATGCAAGGAGGGAGTGGTTTTGGCTATGAGATAGGAGAGAGGAAAGGAGTTAGTCAGTTTTCGTCGCCCAAGAAAGAAGGAGCTTTGTGGTTTGTGTTTGTTTGAAGTCCCGAAGACGTAATTTACCGGGTGTGTTTATTTGCTGTGTAAAAGCTGATCAGTGTGAGGAACGGGGTACAGAGAGATAGAAAAACCAAAGGGTATAAGAATATTAATATCAGACGAAGCCGGAAACATTTGAAGTTATAAACAGGCGCAGAGATTGGTTCAAAAGGAGGCTGCATAGAATTACACGAGTTGTTGGGTTGCAGATACAAGGACAGATAGGAGAAAGGTGTACGTCTTCTGGACCAAAATAGGAGCAGAAGCAGAGAAAGGTTTTTTTTTTATGGCGTGGCCATAGAATTGCAACGGCAGATAACGAAAGGTCAGTCAATTTTCATTAGAGCAGGAGTGTGGTTTTCATTTATTAATTAAATAAATTGAATAAATAATAGAGACAGTTAATTTTGCGATCATTTAAAGAAAAAAATTATAAAGAGAGCTTAGTTATAACACATATTAAAAATCAATGTAAAATAACATTTGGGTCCATGATAGAAAACAACTTCTCATATATTTAAAGTATTATATTGCAAATATTACAGGATTGATTGTTATAAAAAATTTCATTAAAATAAAGGACATCTCACATATAGTTCAGTTGAAATTCTGTGTATTTTATTCAGGTCATATTACCTATCCCAATTAGGAAGCCAATTGGAAAATATTTTGAATCCACGATCAAAGGTAAATAGTACAAGTTAAATAGCCTGAGATTGTAATTAATTAATGCTGATTTATTGTGATTAATTGGAGATTAGATCATTTAATAAATATAGACAGGATCTTTTCTAAATAAGCAATAGAATACAATTTAAATAGCATAACAAAATGGCCCCCAACGTGTAAAGCTTTGAAAAATATTTCTAGTTGGCAAATTTGAAAGGATAGGAGTAGACGAGCAGATATTTGAAAGTTTATATGCCGTGGATAAAGTGAAATATTATGTAAAATTTGAGGACATAAAGATTTATATATTTTTTTAAGATACAATTTACCATAATTGATTTATTCGTGATATTGACAATTTATAGGTTACCATAATTGATTTATTTGTGTGATATTTACATTTGATAATTTTACCATAGTTGATTTATTTGATTGATTTTGACATTTGATATTTTACCATTTGATTTATTTGTGGGATATTGAAATTTGATACTCGTACTCAAGAGTTATTACATTTGAACAAGAAAAGTCCCGTTTGTTGCAACAGACCAGTAGAATTTTATATTTGGCGGGGATAAAAACTTAATAAATGCCAAACACAAGAAACAAGAGCAAAGAGAACAAAAAACAAGGAGATAAATCAGAACAGGAAGAATATTCAACCCAGGAAGACGTATTAGACACAACAGTAATGGAGACAGAAAAACAAGAATCGGGAATAGAAAAATTAATACAGATGATGCAACTCCTATCACAGAAGATGGATGAATCACAACAAAGAACGGAACAAAAATTCGACAATTTGGAAGAAAACCAAAGAAAAATGGAACAAAAAATGGAAACGCGTATGGACAAATATGAAAACGAAATAAAAGTCTGTTTAGAAAGAAGTAGGGAAGAAACAGAGAGGAAACTAGAATTGCAGAGAGAAGAATTCGAAACTAAAATGAAGGATATTCAGAGTATGCAAGAAAGGGAATTAGAACAGATAGAAATAAAATTTGAACATGCGCTACAAGAAGACCGGAAAGAAACGGAAAGGAGATTTAAACAAATTGCAGAGATGGAGATAAGAGGAATAGAAAGAAAGGAAGTTATCGTACATAGCACAGAAGACGTAAAAGTACGATTTGGCGGGGATATAAGGAAACTACACCCAGTGCCTTTTATAAATATCCTAAAGGAAAAAGTCAAATACATAGGACCGTTTGCAACAGCAAAGGAAACCATCAGAAACCATCTCAAAGAAGAGGCAAATCTTTGGTTTGTCAGCAAGGAAGAAGAATTTGACAATTGGCAAGATTTTGAGAGAAGATTTTTAAATTATTTCTGGGGAAAAATCCAGCAACTACAAGTAAATAAAGAGTTACAAAATGGAAAATACCATGAGAGGATGGGCGTATCAGAAAAGATGTACGCATTACAACTCTATAATAATGCAAAACATTTGCAATATAATTATTCATCAGAACAATTGGTAGAGTTGATATCGCGACACTTTGAAGATACCTTGGAAGACCACATAAATCTCCAAAATTACAAGGACATTGACAGCTTATGTCAATTTTTGCAAATGAGAGAATCACGTAGGCATGAAAGAAGAGAAAGAAGACCGCAAGAAAATTATAGACAAAGAGAAAACCAAGAATATAGAGATAGAGGTCAAAATTTTAGAAGAGATTATACAAGACGAGAATTCATACCTAGACGGGGATACGAAAATAGACCGAACGGAAGAGAGAATTATGAACCCAGAACCCAGAGATGGAATGAAAACAGGGATCGGGAAAATCAGAGTAGAAATAACCGCCCATACCAAGGAAACAGATACAATAACCCACGGAATGAACAGGAATCTCGCGGTTACCGATACGGGAATAATAGACCAAAAGAGAACAGAAGAGAAATAAATAATATGCAAAGAGAAGAAAATGAATATGAGAGAGAAGATAACGGGCGAGAAAACACAGAAGAACAACAGGCGTGTTTTCAAGAAGGCGCTCACTAAAAACGAAGAAACAAACAGGAATTTTTTGTCACCCCAAGGAATTTATTAAACTGGCAGGAAACAATGAAAAGAGAAATGGAGTTAATTTAAAATTTGTGGATGGATTTATAAATGAGAAACCAATTAAAATTATGATAGACACAGGCTCTGAAATAACACTGGTCAACAGAAAATTAATCGAAGAAGTAAATTTAACAAGTCTAATTTATAAAATACCTAGGGTGAATTTAGTGGGCGCAAATAAACGGACATTGGCAACAATAAATGAAGGTATACGAGTAATGGTACGATTGAAAAAAAATATGTATGCACTTCAATGTGTAATAATGCCGAATATGTCACATGACATGATTGTAGGCGTTGACGAATTAACGGAAAAACATGTAGTGATCGACTTCAAAACCAATACGATGAAAATAACAAAGGAAAAAGAAGAAGAACAGGATAAGGAACAAGAGAAACAAATTACGGACAAATCAGAGAAAGAACAAACGGTGGAAATGAACCTGGTGACAAAGAAAGGGAAAGGAAGAAAGAGGGGAAAAGGTCAGAAAAAGATCAAAGAAAAAAAAAACCTGGGATTCCTCAAAAGATGAGACGAGCCCAACAGAAGAAGAAACAAAGGAAATGAAGGAAAAGGAAAAGGATTCAGTTGAAAAGAACATATGGGATTCCTCAAAAGAAGAGACGAGCCCAACAAAAAAAAAAAACAAAGGAAAATAAAGAGGACACCATGGAGACAGTGGTGTTTGAAAAAGACACGGAGTACACGGTGAATATGTGCGAAGAATTTGATGGGAGAGACAAAAAATTGATATGTGGAGAAGGCAAAGAAAATGATTTGCGTGAAATTTTAAGAGACTATGAAACGCTGATAAATAAGGAAAACCGAGTGGCCACAAAATACGTAGCATAAGTACAGATAGCATACAGGAAGTGCGTTTTAGTTTGCCTCGAGAAAATTTAGTTGCATAGATTGATAAATTTTATCGATTACAAAGGCGGGGATTTGTTGTACTTTTGAATGTCCATTAGCAATAAAAAACCGATATACAAATTTTATTACTTAAATAAAAATTAAAATTATTGATATTTCATAAAGACACGGGCATATAAATTTTCAAACATCCTGTATAAGACAAAATATGTATTTTAAGTTGTTCGAAGAATTGTTCATTAGGCCTCAGAGACAAGACTTTCAAATATTATCGATAAGAAATTTAAATAAGTCGGTTATTGTGAAATGGATTTACCCGTAATAAAAGTGTATATAGAAAGTGTTTAAACAATAGACCGGGATGTGCGGTGGTTTTTCCCCCCGAAAGATTATATCGGTAAAAGTTTATTAACAAAAGACATTGAATTGAGAAACAGGTATCGTTTGTAGCTATTAGTAAGAAATATTTGTAAAGCAGATAGATTTAGTTAGAATAATTAAAGAATGTTGTTTTCTGGAATTACCCGAATGACGTTTTAATAGAGAGAGTTGGTTGGTAACGATATACGTCACAGAGGTAGAAGATTTTTATTGGTCAATTTTTGAATGCAAGGAGGGAGTGGTTTTGGCTATGAGATAGGAGAGAGGAAAGGAGTTAGTCAGTTTTCGTCGCCCAAGAAGGAAGGAGCTTTGTGGTTTGTGTTTGTTTGAAGTCCCGAAGACGTAATTTACCGGGTGTGTTTATTTGCTGTGTAAAAGCTGATCAGTGTGAGGAACGGGGTACAGAGAGATAGAAAAACCAAAGGGTATAAGAATATTAATATCAGACGAAGCCGGAAACATTTGAAGTTATAAACAGGCGCGGAGATTGGTTCAAAAGGAGGCTGCATAGAATTACACGAGTTGTTGGGTTGCAGATACAAGGACAGATAGGAGAAAGGTGTACGTCTTCTGGACCAAAATAGGAGCAGAAGCAGAGAAAGGTTTTTTTTTATGGCGTGGCCATAGAATTGCAACGGCAGATAACGAAAGGTCAGTCAATTTTCATTAGAGCAGGAGTGTGGTTTTCATTTATTAATTAAATAAATTGAATAAATAATAGAGACAGTTAATTTTGCGATCATTTAAAGAAAAAAATTATAAAGAGAGCTTAGTTATAACACATATTAAAAATCAATGTAAAATAACATTTGGGTCCATGATAGAAAACAACTTCTCATATATTTAAAGTATTATATTGCAAATATTACAGGATTGATTGTTATATAAAATTTCATTAAAATAAAGGACATCTCACATATAGTTCAGTTGAAATTCTGTGTATTTTATTCAGGTCATATTACCTATCCCAATTAGGAAGCCAATTGGAAAATATTTTGAATCCACGATCAAAGGTAAATAGTACAAGTTAAATAGCCTGAGATTGTAATTAATTAATGCTGATTTATTGTGATTAATTGGAGATTAGATCATTTAATAAATATAGACAGGATCTTTTCTAAATAAGCAATAGAATACAATTTAAATAGCATAACAATATATATATATATATATATATATATATATATATATATATATATATATAATATTATATAAAAAATATAATGAAATATGTGTATAAGATGGAAGGCAACCATATATACGTATTTCTGACTGAGGAAAGGAATGCCAAACATTAACAACGTTTCAAACAACAAGAAAAAGGTTAATGCGAGTTGATAGTAAAATAAAGGTAAAAGTTATCGATAATCAAATATTATTATTATTCTCAATTAGTAAATATCATTCTCTAATTCTATTTTCTAACTCTATTTTTTCATCATTTGCGCCATCTAAACTAACGATATCTAATGTTTCTTTCATATTGTAAGAAAAATATTACGGATTATATTATTCTTTAAATAACAATTTAATTAAATTTGACATTTTTCTCTTTTAAATGATCTTGTTTTAATTTTTATATTCTAAAAATGAAAATAAAATATTAGAAAACAATACCATCGGATAAAGCTGGGAACAATCAAAAATAACATAATTAACGCAGCAAAAGAATCACTTGGAGAGAGGAAAGTAACGAACACTAACATATCAAAAAAGAAAACACCATGGTTTAGAGAGGAAGTGAAGACAAAATGTGAAGAAAAGATGAAAGCATTTTAAAATGAAAAACACAAAAAATATATCAGGCATATTACAACTATAAACGAATAAAAAATAAAACGACTACTTTAGTTTGAGAGATAAAAAGGGACACAGGTAAAACTTTTCAAAACAGATGAAATACGACTTCTACGGAACAAAAAAAGAAATATGAAGAATGATTAGAGGACAAAGAAAAGAGATGAACGAACTAATAAAAGCAAGACATATTCAGCAAGAAAACATGGGTAGACTTCTTTCGTTCCCTATTTGCTAAAGGTGACGATAATGAACCTTCAGATGTGACGACAAACGAAGAAATAAATATTGGGGAGGAAGAGGTAAAGAAAGCATTAAGGAAATTAAGAAATAAAAAATTAACAGGAGAAGAGAGAATACCGAACGAACTAATAAAGTACTGAGGGTCAGATCTGACCAAACAATTATTAAAACTAATCCAAAAAATAATAGAACAAAACAGAATGCCTTAAGAATGGAGTTCAAGCATTCTTATAAAAATTCTCTATAAAATGAAGACAAGTTAGATCCGGAAAATTACAGAGGAATTAATTTATTAAATACAACACTAAAATAAGTTGTAACAAATAAACTGAATGAAATTATAACACTAACAGAATATCAACCAGATTTTAGGTCGTGAAGATCATGCACCGACGCTATATTTATAATGAGGCAAGTGCAAGAGAAATCAGTAGAATACAACAAAACAGCATATCTATGTTTCATGAATCTTAAGAAGGCATTTGACCGGGTCAAATTAAGAGACGATATTCACTTATTATACGCAAGAGAAAAATCTCTAGGAATAATCAAAACTGATTGAAAACGGATTGAAAATATCTACCAAAATAACACAATAAAAGTAAAAGTAGAAGAAGAACTAAGCTATTGAAGCTGGCAATGGGTCAAGATAGAGAGATTCTCTTGTATTGTTTAACGTACTTATGGATAAAAAAAAATAAAAAAGTAAGGTAACTAAAAAAGGAAATGGGAGAAAAACAACTCAAAATAATTTGCTGTACAGACGTATAATATTCGTAAATTCGAGTAGTGGCTATACCGTTCTAAGAA
Source organism: Diabrotica balteata (assembly GCA_918026665.1). Classification (NCBI taxonomy): domain Eukaryota; kingdom Metazoa; phylum Arthropoda; class Insecta; order Coleoptera; family Chrysomelidae; genus Diabrotica; species Diabrotica balteata. The sequence continues at coordinate 65,987,373 of OU898283.1, read as the reverse complement.
GACCTAAAGAGGTCGAAATACGTATAAGCGGCTTGTCGCTGCTCTGTATCGAATCAAAATCTAGTACCGTCATTATGTTTTATTTCTTTAGTCCGTTTGGAGTACAAGAAATTGAATTCTCTACGAATTTTGACCATGATGAACGGCATTTGAAATACAATGTGAGATTCCCTTGCCGATCAAGCTGTTTGCTTTGCAAGTTTTAAAAAGCACGGTGGTTAAGATTTGAATTCGATTTCGCCAGGTAGAAATCGTACGATTTCTCTTTTTGTTCTTAGATGGCGTAGTTACGTCTATATATAGTAATTTTTGATAACTATGGTCTACGACGGGAATAGATTTTGTTTCGATACGGAGTAGTGGCTATACCGTTCTGAGGAGACCTAAAGAGGTCGAAATACGTATAAGCGGCTTGTCGCTGCTCTGTATCGAATCAAAATCTAGTACCGTCATTATGAAAAAAAAAGAGATATCTAATTTGGAGTAGTCATTCTAAAGTGATACCCAAGCCTGTACAAATATTACGGCAATTTATTTTTATTAATAGAGATTAACCGATCACATTTATAGGAACTTCTAATAATCTGACACTCTAAAATTGAATAGCAAACCAGCTGTCGGACAAACATGACAAATGAGGAAAGAAGTTATTCTTCATCTATATAAATAATCGTCCGACAAAAATATTAGAAAGTTATCCAATAAAACAATTAATTTTAAAATGGCAATTTTAACTGTTAAGTAGATAAAAATTAAATAATGTAAGTAGTAACGTAACAATTAAATTTTTTGTGTTAAAACTAATAATAAATAAGTGGGTATGTGTAAAAGTAAAAGTAAAATAAAACAGTTTTAATTCATTTGTAACTTAATATTTTAATATTATAAGTTTTAAAGTAGTAGGCGAATCGTCAAATATTTGACCTTTCAAACATGAGACAAACAAACTAAATGTTGATAATATCAATTTTGGGACCCTAAAAAGATACAAAAAAGTTAGCTACCCCCGGACTTCGCTCTAAACCCACTCATAGGGTTGGGGGCTCAAAACATCGACTTACCAAGAGTTTTTATGCCATAGAAAAAATGTGTGAAACAAGAAATTTAGCTGAGATAATTTTGAATAAAAAAGTTTTTTAACATTTTTTTGAAAAATGAACCGATGTCTTAGAGACAACGCTTGCAGCAACCAACGATTTTAAATGTCAGTTACGTAGAAATCATTTTTTTTAATAAAAGTTGTATCAACTCGGCGGTAAAAAGTCGACTCTTTTTGACCAAAGTGTCCTATCAACAACGATCAAAGTGCATGTTGAAGAGAAAGGTGCAGCTAAATTATTATATTTTTTAATTTTGTAGTAAATGAACTTATTCTCTATAAAGGTGTCAAATAAATAAATCTTTTTGCCATTTTTTACGATTCACATGCGATAAGATACACTTTCATTAACCGGTTGCTAGGGAATTTCCATTGCTAGAGCCTAATCCTGAAATCCTATACTATCGATAATCTATTTTGATTTTGAGTTTGGCAACAATTATAAAGCATTTAAAATATGCCTAAAATGCTGAACTCCTCTGAATGAAAACTTATCCTACGTTTAATAGTAAGTTGTGAGATGGGAGTCTGGGCGATTCCATTAATTGTGTAGGATAGTTGATTATCCTACACAATTGATAAATTGGTTACTTCTGTTTAAAAAATTTTTGTTCAAGAAAAAGACAGGAATATGTATACCCGTGATGTCCATAATCCGTCAGACGATAATATCTAATAATTTCACAAATTCGACCAAATGATAGCAGTTGCTGGCCAGTCTGTAAATCAGGTAGAAAAAAGAAAATTCAGGGAATTTCGTATAGAAATCAAAACATCTTCGTAGCGAAAGAAAAAAAAATCGGAAGAACTACTTATTGTCAAATATAAAATCGATACTGGTAATGCCCAGGTAATTCAACAAACGGTTTGACGATTATCACAGGTGGAAAGAGTGGAAGCCGAAAGAGTTGATGAATTAACGGGCCGAACACCAGCAAAAATCCTATTTGGACGCAAAATATAGCACGTGAAAATTAAGTAAACAAATTATGAAGAAGAATGGATAATATACACGAATTGATTGGTCTTCATCTTTAGAACGCTTGATTTACTAATAATTACAAAGTCTGGCTCTATAATTCAGAAAAGCAAAAGGGTTGCTCTACCAAGTAGCAGCAGTTCCAAGAAAATCTATACCTTATTAGGGAGAAGATTAAACATGTCATTTACCGCATAAACAGGATTCCGAGCATAAAACCGGTAATATTACACCATAACCAGCTGGCGCGATTTAAAGGAGTCTACAACGTAAACGAAGAAGTAGAAGTAAACCAAGTCCAACAAGTACGTGACCTCACATTTGAGCAGTCTACGACGTAGACGAAGAAGTAGAAATAAACCAGGTCCAAGAAGTACCTGACCTCACATTTGAGGAATTTATGAGGGCATATGGAGGTACCAATAAAGTAAGATATGATGTTGCCAATAAAAAAAAAACTTGCTCTACCAAGTAGCAGCAGTTCTAAGAAAATCTATACCTTATTAGAAAGAATATTAAAGATGTCATTTACCGCATAAACAAGATTTCGAGAAGAAAACCGATAATAGTACACCATAACGGGCTAGCGCGATTTAAAGGAGTCTACGACGTAGACGAAGAAGTAGAAGTAAACCGAGTCCAAGAAGTACCTGACCTTACGTTTGAGGAATTTATGAGGGCATATGGAGGTACCAGTAAAGTAAGATATGGTGTTGCCAATAAAAAAAACTTGTTCTACCAAGTAACAGCAGTTCCAAGAAGATCTATACCTTATTAGGGAGAAGATTAAAGATGTCATTTACCGCATTAACGAGATTCCGAGGAGAAAACCGATAATAGTATACCATAACGGGCTGGCGTGATTTAAAGAAGTCTACGACGTAGACGAAAAAGTAGAAGTAAACCGAGTCCAAGAAGTACCTGACCTTACGTTTGAGGAATTTATGAGGGCATATGGAGGTACCAGTAAAGTAATATATGGTGTTGCCAATAAAAAAAAACAAGATGTGTTCGTACTTCCAGGTGACTACTCAGTATACCATTTCAGCTAGTAATCAAGACGCATAAGGATTAGCATCACTTTTTTGATAGAAGTTTGGTCGAATTGCAGAACTTTAATGCCAGCTACCAGCTTCAGGAAAAGTTTTAAAACTTAAAAATGGATCACGTTTTCTTTTCTCTTTGGTAACAAAAGACACTGCCCATGACCAATCCGCCTATGAAGATGTCTGGGAAACATTACTTTAATTATTAAGGTAGCATGTGCTGGAATCCAATATGCAAAAGTTCGCAATGTCAAACCTAGAATACCGTCAATTGGATTGAAGGGTTGTCCGAAATATGGTGGAGGAAATCTTAAAAGACAACAAAGTCTAGATACTAGTCTGTTACAAACCATATGGTGGCCGCTTCGGAGCGGAAATCAATTGTCAAAATCTTAAAAAAAATTGTATTGCCCTAAGTAAAGATATTTTGCACTAAGTAAACCTATATTTAAGGGTAAATATGAATCATGGGTAACATTTCATGATTTGTTTAAACGTTTGATACATTAGAACAACCAACTATCAAGTGTGAAGAAAATGCAGTATCTGAAGACAAGCATTGAAGAAACAGCAAGTAGAATAATACAAAATTTAAACACCATGGAAGCAAACTAAAGTGCTGCCTGAAAAATGTTGCAAGAGGTACTTTAACCGAACGATGATTCTATTATATTAATAGACAAAAAATTTCAGGCTGCAGAGATAAAAGAAACATTAGCAAAGGCGCTAAAAACATTACATGACAGTTTTCACGAATGCTTCTAAACCATTAGTAAGCTAGGTATAATTAAAGATTCCTGAAGTCCTCTTAAAGCACGGAAAAGCATGTTAAAGTGAAACACGAAAACCAGAAGAATATACTAAACCTCAATTTAAGATAGTAGAGACATTCCAAAATATAAGTCAATAGAGGAATTTCTACAAAAAAGATTTCAAACATAAGAGACGTTGGAAACAGAAAAGGATAGGCCAGACCACAGACAACAGGCAAAAAAGAAGATAAGCACGTGAAAAAAACAAAATTATAAACAAAAAGCAATGGTGCGGTAGATGTCGACTATACAAAAAAAGTACCATGGTATTTTTCTCATAGATGTGCCGAATGTAATGGATAGCATCATTCATTGCTACACATGTCTTCTTCTTACGGTGTCTATCCGTTCCGGATGTTGGCGATCAACATGGCTATCCTAACTTTGCTTGCTGCTATTCTGAATAGTCCGGTTGTTGAAGTATTAAACCACTTTCTTAGGTTTTGAAGCCAAGATATTCTTTTTCTCCCTGGTCCTCTCTTTCCAAATACCTTGCCCTGAAGAATGAGTTGCAACAAGCCGTATCTCTGTTCATTCCTCATAACATGGCCAAGATATTCTAGTTTGCGCTCTTTGATGGTGTTGATAATCTCGCATTCCTTGCCGATTCTACGTAGGACCTCAACATTAGTCACACGATCCACCCATGAAATTCTTAAGATACGTCTGTAACACCACATCTCGAATGCCTCGAGTTTTCTTAAGGAAGCTTCGGAAAGTGTCCAGGCCTCTACTCCGTATAATAAGGTAGAAAATACATAGTATCTAATTAGAGAGATTTTGGTAGCAAGTGGTAAATAATGACTTCTGAAAAGAGACTTTATCATTATGAACGCTGATCTCGCTTTTCCTATGCGTTGTTTTATTTCACTGGAGTAATCCCATTGGCTGTTAATGTTGGTACCAAGGTATGTGTAGCTGTCCACTCTGTCAATTGGATGTTGGTTAACCAAAAGCTGTGTATTTCATATTTCGCGCTTACTGACTACCATGTACTTTGTTTTCTTCGTATTAAGATCAAGTCCGTGTTCTTTACTTATATGTGATATATGCGGCATAATTCTTTGCAAACCGTCCAGACTATCTGCAAAAACTACTGCGTCGTCGGCATATCTAATGTTGTTTAGACGCATTCTGTTGACTAATACGCCTTCTTGTAGTTCTCCCAGCGCTTGCTCGAAGATATATTCAGAGTATATATTAAATAACACAGGCGACAGAATGCATCCTTGCCTCACTCCTCTATCTATGGAGACTGCCTCTGTCAATTGATCATCCACTTTAATATTGGCTGTTTGGTTGTAATATAAATTATAGATGATTCTCAAGTCCCTATCATCTAGCCCCACTTCTGTCAAGATGTTTATAAGTTTATCATGTTTTATACTATCAAATGCCTTTTGTAGTCAATAAAACAAATATACACATCGCAGTTAACATCCCTGCTTCTTTGCATAAGCACTTGGACAGCGAATAGAGCCTCTCGGGTGCCTAAGGAATCGCCGAATCCAAACTGCGTCCATGATACTTGTTCTTCGCATTTTTTATATATTCTGCCGTTTATCACTTTCAAAAACGTTTTATTAGGCTAATTGTTCTGTAGTCTTCGCATCTCTTGGCATTTACTTTTTTTGGTATGGTCACGAAGGTTGACTTTAACCAGCTTTGGGGTATTTTTCCAGTTACGTATATGTTGTTGAATACAGTTGTTATCCATTTTATTCCCTGTTCATCCATAAGTTTAAGGAATTCTGCACAAAACTCGTCAGGCCCTACCGCTTTACCATCTTTAGTTCTTTTAATTGCTGAGGTGACTTCTTCAATGGTAATCGGGGGTCCTGTTTGGCATTCAGTGTCTTCAATGGTAGTCTGCCTTTCATCTGCAAAAGTTACTTCCACATAATTCTTCCAAGTGCCTAGTTTTTCTTCCACGGCTAACAGTTGTTTGCCCTGGTTATCTGCCAAACACCCAACTCTTCTAGGTTTGTATACACATGCTACACATGTCACAAGGTCAGTATGATAGTAAAAGGATTTCTGAAATCAAAAGACTATCAAATAGACTCAATGTTAGTCAGAAGGTCAGTTTAATAACAGAAAGAATTCTGAAAACAGAAGGCCACAAAATAGAGCCAATTCGAGTAGGACCAGAGGTGACAACAGTTACGACGGATCATCAAGAGACGAGAGAATACCGCGAGTTGTTTAAGTTATTATAATAAAGAAGTGCTACCTGCAACTGCACTATTACCAGAAAAGACTCAAAAGGCAACTTACAATTGATGAGAGCATTGATTGGCCCAGACTCGCAGTCATCATTCATTACAGAGCAGGCCAATACAAGTCTCGGAATAAAAAGAAAGGCTGCCAACGCTCAGATATCTATAACTGGCAATGAGGATCAAAGGACGTCAAAATAGAGCGTGAGAATAAACGAAGAAGCACTTTAAAAATGAATTTAAAATGAAGACTGAAGAATTTGTGCTATGAAAATCAACAAAAAATCTACAAGAGCAGAAGATACAGATAAAAGAAAGAAACCGTAGGAACTTAGTCCAGACGGATTCAAATTTTAATGGAACAAATTTGATAGAGATTTTTTTAGGAGCCAAAGAATATAGTTTGATATTACTGGACGGAGTAAATTGAACAAAGGATATACGGAAGACCTAGAGAAAATGTTAAACAAAGATAGCGGAAGAAGATCAAGTTTAGCAAAAAATATTATGGAGACAGTCTGTAAAAGAACAGATAATTGCACTATCAATTAATAGGAACATACGGTACGATGGCAGTGCCATACCTTGCGTTAAGAATGATACATGAATATTATTTAATGAGGAGAAATTAAAATATCCACTAGCTGCAAAAGTTGTTAAACAAAACATGTATGTAGACGACGTGCTAGCTAGATTAGAAATGTTGGCCGAAACTCATCAAGGTCAAACAGAGTTAACAGAAATGTTAAAGAAAGGGAATTTTGTATTAAGGAAATGGCTTAGTAATAGTCAAGATTTAATAGAGACCATATCGGAGGCACTAAAAAATTTCGATCTAAAAGCGTTAGATAAGGAGTGTTCTCGGAAATAGCAAAAATATATGACCCAATAGGATGGATAATGCAATCCAAAATATCCATACAAGATTAGTGGACGAAAAGGATAAGTTAGGACAAAGTATTGAAGAATTCTGATCAGAAACGATGGATTGAGTATTACTTACAGCTTAAACACCTAAAAGAGATAGTAATACCTGGGTGGAATAATCTAACCAATTCAGGAAAAATAGAATTACATGGATTTACTGATGCCTACACGAAAGATTAAGGAGCTGTAATATATACTAGAACATTATCCCCTGAGGTAAAACCAAACCTTATAGTAATGTGGAGCATTGCAGACTCATGAAAAGAACAATAAATAAAGCACTAAATCGCAGTGATGCGGAAATATACGCATGGTCTGATTCCACAATAACTGTGGCATGGATACAAGGACAACCAAGCATATGAAAAATGTTTGTAGCGAATAAAGTATAGGAAATAGTAGACACCATACAACTTGTTTGCTGGTTTAAAGTAGATAAAAAAGAAAACTCAGCAGATTATTTAACTAGAGGAATAAAAGCGAAATAATTAGTAAGGATAAACATATGGTGGAATGGACCAATCTGGCTAAAACAAACAAATATTAGGTTTCCAATACCAGAGAGATTGGATACCGACGAAGAGAAATAGAAAATATAAATAATAGCAAATACAACCTTAAAGATCAGTGACCTTTGCAAAAGATTTTCAAATCTGAATAGAATACAACTAGTACTATTTCATTGCATTAGATTTACAGACAAATGCAAAAAAAAGAGAGATAAAACCGGAACAACTCACCCCACAAGAATTGGGGAATACGTTGCAAAGAGTAATAAAAAATACTTAAGATTTATACTACGCAGAAGGAATAAAAACGCTAAAGTGTGGAAAACCACTTAACGGGAGGGGTAAACTATTAAACATACTACCCTAGGTGGATAATAAAGATTTACTTCAAGAAAAGGACAGTGCAGCCCCATATACAGTGACAATATAACAATAACAATCAGGAGCAGCAAACCTGTCCGGGATAATGAGAAGACAAGGGCAACATTAACAGACACCTTAACAACATAAGGAACGCATTGGTGCTTCATACCAGCGTATGGGCCAAATTTCGAAGGTTTATGGGAAAGTGCTGTCAGAATTGTAAAATATCATTTGAAAAAAGTAATTGGGGATAGCGCGTTAACACATGAAGAGCTAAGCGCAGTGCTAGCTCAAATAGAGGCATGCATGAACTCCCGACCTTTATGCGTTGATACAGAAGATGCAGAGAACAAAATAATAATAACCCCATCTTCCTGACACTTCCTAATTGGGAGAGAACTAATTTAACAAAATAGGGAGAAAGAGTTGAGCACATATACGAATATGCCACAAAAGTGAAGGCAGTTGCAAAAAGGTAAAAAGAGATTTTTGGAACAGTTGAAGACATGATTACTTGTTGTTGATTACGCCAAAACCTAGAAAAAGGAGAAGTGGTGATAATAAAGGAGGACGATACTTCGCCGAAGAAATGGCCACTAGCGAAGATAATCGAAACACATCCCGGAGCCGAAGGTAAGACAAGAGTCGTAACAGTTCAAAAGGTGAACGGAAAAATAACTACTAGTCCTATACACAAGTTGATACTAATAGTACGAGAGTCCACCTCACGAAAGACAAATAGAGCACGTAGTATGTGGAAAAAATTTATATTTTCTATACCATTTTTAGTATTTTTACAACCATCAAACGCAGACTTTACCATCAAACGCAGACTTGTACAAAAATCATACCCCATCCCCCGGATTATAATCAGAGCATCTTAGCGATGTAATGATAAACTAAATTATATATTCTAAATATTAAAGTTGTAGGTATCACTGCTCGGGTGAGATAATAATTCAAAAACCAAGTAAATTAGTATTATGACGTTATGAAGTGTTGTGATTATGTTAAACTATTATCAATATTTTACATTTTATGTATTTAGATATTTTCTATTGGTCGTATGGTTCTTATAGGGTGACCAATATGTTCAATCACAAATTAGCCAGTTAATTTTTAATCTCACATTAATCCTAATTTTTTAAATTTAAATAGTTTTACCGTGTATAGTTGTGAAGTAAGTCGATGAGTAGTTTAATTACAGTTTGTTTAGTTTGCTGCAAACTATAGATTGCCTAATATGTATTGACGAAATGCCTGCAATTATTTCCTAGGTTCAAATTATATTTGCCAGCTTTCAAAAATCATGTTTTTGTTCTATGCATAGGGCAATACACTTATTTGATTAATCGTAGCATTTTGGTGAGATTATAAATACAGCTTCCAGACTAGTTTGGGACCCAGTCTATTATAAATTTTTTTCTTTTATAAATTATAACTCTTTTATCATCGTCGATTGAGAAAAATCGGACACACAGGACATTGAAAACAATTCGAAATTGTAATTACATTCGAATTTGTTCAGATAGTTTAAATTGATTTACTTTTATTTTAGTGGATATGCTTAATGCTAGTATAGATGGACATTTACTTAAACTTAAAGGAAAACAGAGGAGTACTGAATGTGATTGTCTACCCATTTGCTCGAAAATGAATTATATAATTCAAAGTTCCCAACTCAATTGGAATTGGGCCGCTGAGGATTCAAATGACACAAAAGGGTATTTACAGCTATTTTTTCTAATATATTTTGTTTATAATGCATAATAGCTTTGTTGGCATATAAATATTATACTTATTGCCAACAAATTTGAAATTGGCCAACAAAAAAGAATTTTGCCGTCAAAAAAAAATCTTTAATATCGTCAATTCTTAAGGTGGATTTATGGTTTGACGTACTGTAAACGTAGACGCACTGGAAAAAGATCAACATAGAATTTTGTACACTCTTATTTATAAATGAATATAAACGCTTGACGGAACTTAAGTCAAACGCACTGTAACGGAAGAGTTGGCCAACTTTCATCTTTTAGGGCCGGTTCTACAATGCTAGTATATACTGAGAATAAAGTTATACTTGGAATAACTTCATTAATGGTGTTCTACAAACAAAGAATAAACTAGGAATAAGATAATCGGAGTATATCTGTAGAATAACTTTATCCCTCCAAAGTTTAGCAGATATACCGAGTATAAATTTATACTGCATTTCTATTGGTCGGTCAGGGGTTGTCAAATCTGTAATATTTTAACCTCACTTTGTTTGTTTTTATATATAAAATAAAATTTTTGATATTGCACAAACATTTTAGATTGTAAATCCAAAGGAAATTTTATTAGGCAATCCAAAGGAAAAAGAAAGCATTTATTATTTTAATTCTAAAATTTTAGGATATGTATGTAATGTAATAACGTCTACACATATGACTAATATAGTATAGGTATAATCTTACCAAGGCAATATATTTTTTAATGTTTTGATAACAGAGACTGTAATTCTAGAATCTGTATTATATAAACATTTCTTTAACTAAAATTATTTATTTTGTAATCCAATATTTATACTTTTTTAAAATGTGGAGTATACCTATATAGATATATTTACATAATTTTGGTTATTATATTATAACACTAATCTCAGTTGATGATAACAAAAAATTTAAGAAGGAAATTTTACATCTTTTTTTATCCATTTTATATTAATTTTGAAAAGTATAATAATATAAACGTAGATAAAATACCAGATAAAGCGAATCAATTATTCAATTCCTTTCAATTGTAAACAAATTTTACAGTTATGACAAATGCCAAATGTCGCTGTCAATAACAGTTTGAACTAATTTTGAAGACATCAGATCTACTATTTCGTTTTACCTTAGTGTTCTGTGGTTATACCCAGAATAACTATTCCGCTATCGATTTCACAATGTAGAACGCTCGAAAGGTTATACTTGGAATAAACTCAAGTATAAGTTATACTCAGAATAACTATTCTCCAATTTATACCTGGAATGTAGAACCGGCCCTTACAGTGCGTTACTTGCGTCTGGCCAATCTTAAGAAAGAATTTTGTACTGTCAACCAAAGTGAACTGTCTGGTCCGTCCACCGTTTTGTAAATTTGCTTATGAACATATTCAAATTTTGATTTTGTTTATTATTTGTTACAATGGACGTTAAGCATTTATAAAATAAAAATAATGAATAATAAAATGATATTATAGTATCATGGTCACCAAATCTAGCCACTGTTTCTACTTATGCGCAAAAATTCCACTCCGTCGATTTAAAAATTCAAACAATAATTACAGTCCGTTTGTTACGTCTCCAATACGTCTACAGTCCGTCAAACTATAAATCCAGCTTTAGTAGTCTACAATCGATACAGGCAAACGAATAAGAACATGTTCTGAAGATATTTTCTTGCGGCATCTTAAAGTAATTTCTATTTTGTTGGGAATAAGCCACTATTTTATTGGGAATAAGTTCTGAATCCAAATTGAAAATTGAGTATGTGACGTTCCTCTAAGGATCCTCTCGTAGATCTAGAACCTAGAGTGTTAAGGACTGAAATTTGTCTATATATTTCAATGCTGGTAAGGAGTTTCCTTGTTTTAGGAATAACGATTCGTTTAGTGGAATTAGGATTATGAATAGAGATCATAATTAGCTTAGTTGCCAGTTTATTATTTTAATGTTTCCTTTTGCTTAAATACTTTCTACTATTTAGTGGATATGTGATTTGGTGATAATACATCATCTTAAAAATTAATTTTTTTTTAATTTAGTTTCCCAATAAATAAAACATACTTTCAATAAAGTTACCAATTTATATAATAAATATCATTTGTTATTTAATAAAAATAAGTATAGAGTATTGTTCTGAATGTATTTTCTTGTAGCATCTTAAAGCACTTACTATTTTTATTGAGAATACGTCAGAATTAAAGTTTAAAATAAGGTAATTGACGTTTGAATTTCCACTTCAAAAATCGTTCTCAAAATACAAAACAATATTAACGTTTTGCATGTTGAGAACGATTTCCAAAGTGGAAATTAAAACGCCAATAAACTTTTTTTAAACTTAAATTGTAGCTTATTACCAATAAAAAAAGTAAAGACTCTGCTTAGATATTTTATTCTATTTTTCGTATCACTCTGTAGACTAAAAAAAATTGTCTCCATGATATTAAGAAGCTATTTCGTTTTCTTAGATTTAAGTAATGCAAGCATATTTTTAAACTACTTAGCGAAACTTCCCGTTGCTCTGTTCTTAACAGATGAATTCGTCAAGTTGCTGTGATCCTCAATTTGATCTCAGGGTAAAATTAGCCGTAGATTGTTGTTCCCTAGCTGATGTTTCCAAATTGACCAGACACCGGTTTTCGCGCTAAGTTTTCAGTTACCTTCAATTATGCACTTTATCGAATTCTACTCAATATGAACACGACGCGGTATTCTACACCAAATCTGACGCATAGTTTTTAATATTTTCCGGCAAAAAACAAGTATGAGCTACACTATCGTTTTAATTTTATAATAAAATTTTAATTAATTTATATACAAAAATTTATATAGCCTTATATATATATATATATATATATATATATATATATATATATATATATATATATATATATATATTATATCGCACTAATAATACCATAGTGTCGCAAAATGTTTCGAAATTGACATAAAACTATATTCACACGTAAAATTCAATTCCCTATAAGTCAATAAAACTGTCGTTTTAATGGTGCAATAAATGAATAAGAGATGGCGCCATAAAACGTTATTCATGACTAACCGACTGTCGTCACCACCTCACAATATCGCGTTATCTTTAGTTGCGACCAATAGTGATCGGGAACACAAGTGTTGCTTTGTTCATCATTTCGAGTTTCCACGTTTTTGCTAAATCAGGTATGTAATTTCCATAGCTATATTTTGAGTTATTACATTCATGTTGATTTGAACCTAACCAAAACATTGTTGTTTTTCTAGTTATTACACTGCTACTGATTTACACCAGTTTTTTTTTTAAATTAATATTTTTACTAACAGCACTATTATTGGTTTAGTTCAATATTTTTGACATGCTACATTATTGTTGAATCATCACTTTAAATTATTTTGGTTGTTGTTTGTAAAACATTTATTAATCATTATCTATTTGTCGATCACCGTATAGTAATAACTCATTTTAAATGTGTAGCAATGTTACTAAGAAAGCTTACCAACTACTTTATTTTATAAATTTAGAGTTACTACACTCTTTGTGACATTCTTGCGTCAAGTACCTATAACTTAATCTAATAATATTACTTGATTGATTTTTAGGTTCAACACCTGTGAGTCGTGGGCGATTACTTGTTGCTATGGCAACAAATGCTGAGAATTGCGAGCAAGAAATCTCTTCACTGTCGTTATTGTCACTGGAGGGTACAGATAATGAACCTATGCCCAAATAGAAAACAGTGACCTTGCAAAAGTACAACCACCACCTATACCTTTACCATTTACTAGTCATCAAGTACTTCAAGAAATTGAGCTAAACAGTGAAACGGCGAATAAAATTGGAAGTTGTACTCTGTAATATATAGAAAAATTATACAGGCCACTCCTGGTAGACTGGACTTTATATTTTATTCTGATAATTATTGCGGGCAGAAAAAAAATAATGCATCTTTACAGCATACGCGTACGCAGTACAGAAAATGACTGTCAAAACCATGACCCCTAAATTTCTGATTCGCGGTCACTCTCAAAACGAGGATGACAATGTGCACAGCGTCATAGAAAAGCAAGTAAAGCGTTTCGTAAAATCTGGTCCAGTGTATGTAGTACAACAATACATGACATTAATTCAGACGGCTAAAAAGACAGGCAAATCGTATAGCGTGACTGTGAAAAATTTTACAATCTGAAATTACTTCAAGAAGAGTAAGGTAACAATTTGAATGGTAATTGTTGAAAACGAACATTTATTTACTTTCTTTTATAAGAACTCTTAAGGTCGATTCAGACACATCAGTCACGTCTCGTCAAGTCCTGGCGCCTAACCGAACAATCCGTCATACAAAATATTCTTTGATAGAAATATGGCGCCGGCATTCACATTCATTAGTTGACGAACAGTTTCCCATCTGTCAGATAATTAATAGTTCTGTGACCAAACAGGACCGGTTCGGCGCCGAGACTGTGACGGGACTGATGTGTCTGAATCGACCTTAACGAAGATGAAGATTACCAAAAAGTTTTCTAATGTAGCTTACGACGAACTGAAACCCAGACTTGGTTATTTGCTAATGGTTTAATACGAGAGTACACAAGCAAGATATCTTTTAACTCAAAATAAGAAAAGGGACTTGAAAGAATTACTTGACAAAAATGTAATACCCAGAAATTATCGTGAAACTTACTATAAGGATTTGACCGATTAAAAATTAAAATTGTAATCAGTAATAATTGATTTTTAGACTGATTCAAAATAAGTTTAAATAATTTTTTTTTAATATGTCCCTTTAATAAACTACGACTTACTTAAATATGACTAGATTTTGTGTTCTTTTTTTGGAAGGTTTATTTTGTTAAATATGTATATAGATTAAGTATAAAATGTTCAAGAATACTGTATTTTGTTATCTGTATCTAAATTTGTTTGATTAGAATATAAACGCAATTAAAAACAGTCTTGATTTATTTATTAATATAAAAAATAATAATTCCCGGTAATTGTTAACGTGTAATAAGATCTCTTAAGATCCAATATTAGAAAATACCAAGAACCACTTCCCAAAATTGAAGTCCAAAAATCAACGCAAACCGCAGAGAAAAGTAGTAAATCAAATTGTATTAACACAAAATATTTCATAAATAATGAGCAATTTAAAGAAATTTAAAAGAAATTTTGCTTAGAGCAATACAGTGTTAACTCAAAATGTTTAAATAACTTTACTGTTAGTATTTTTATTTAACTAAGAGTACTCAGAAACTTCCTTTAATAATAAGTAGAAACACAATTATGCATGTATTTTTTTCTTACCTGAAATAGGAAATGATTAATTAGTTTTTCGTTGATTCTCAAAAATCATCTTTTTGAGTTACGGCACTATTGTATTATTGGTGCGATATGTATTTATTGGGCTATATATTATTGTAAATTAACGTATTTTAATATAAATTATATAATGTTTCAGCAAGCACATGTCAACGTTTCAAGTTTTCTTTAAAGATAATCAATTCATTACATCGGAAAGGAATGAGCTGTTCGGACCAATAGACTTCGTCGCAAATTTAGGTGGATTACTTGGACTTTTTATAGGATTTTCAATGTTATCGTTAATCGAAATAGTTTATTATATTACACTTCGACTAATTGCTAATTTTAATATATTTGGACGCAAATATTGGGCTGGAAATACCATTAAGGAAAACATTTGTTAATGCCTTTAAATGTACTTTCTTAACCTTAGAAATTAACCATAAGCATTAATTAAAAACCACTATACCTATATATGTACTTTTTAATCAATGCCATAGAGCAAGAGTTTTAGAACCATTATTTTGGAAAACAGTATTTTTGATTAAATGTTAATAATTTTGTGTACTTTTTAATCAATACCATAAAGCTAAATTTTAGAACCATAATTTTGAAAAACAGTATTTGTGATTAAATGTTAATAACATGATATACTTAAATAGTATTTACGTTAATCTAAAATATTTGTATTATTTTAAAATTCTTGTAAATTTCATTATGGAAATAAACTAAAAACAATAATATCACTTCTTTATTATCTCTTTGAAGAAACAATAAACTTTTGTTTTACAAGAAATATGTCTTCGATCTCATAAGATGAAAATGAACTCACTACAATGAGATTATCTACAAAGAAGAAGAATGTAAAGTACTAATTAAGCTGATAGAGTTCAGTTCACAGATGATTTTTTATGCTTAGTCAGTTCTACGTCAGTGATTTTATACGTTAGACAAAAACTGTTGGACATAAGTTGTTTTGTAGGAAATAAAGGAAAAGAAATATCAGATATCAAATTCAGATTAAAATCGTGATAATATCACGTCATTTAGTTAAATTATTCAAAAGGATACTACAAAATAATAAATAATGGTCATTTATTCTTCTTATCTTTTTTTTTGAGGTGAGAGTCTTTCAAAGACTTCTGGAAAAAACATTCAGAAAGAACTTCATTCATATTAGACAAATCATAAAAAAACCTTACGTACACTTCAAATAGACAAAATATAGTGTAAATGGCTGTTGCGACAGCTGTAGTCTGGTGAGAACTGTATAGAGACTATCCCCATGTATATAATTCAAAGAGTTAACAGACAAAACAGTAAGAGAAACTTCTATCATTCAGCATTTTTGGTGGGTCTATTCTTTCCTACATTCATACTGGAAAAAGCATAAAAAACCTTACGTACACTAAAAACAGAGACAACATGGTTTAAATCGCTGTTGTGACTTATGTATAGTGTGGTGAGGGCTGTAGAGAGGCTTTCCCAATGTACATAATTCTTAATGTATAAAAGATAAATAAAATGTAGGTATATAATCGTATAAATAAAATTATTTAAATGTTAAAATTAGATATTGAGACCCAAGTCTGTTAAAAGTTACAGACAGAAAATTAAAATTAGGTTAAAAGTTACGTTAAATGGTTAAAAAGATGGGAATTAATTCCCAGCTTTACCGAGGTGTGAGTTATATGTGCTCCCATTTCCCGCTAGTGTAGGACGACACCATATATTAAAAGTATAAGCAAATTATCTCTGTTGCAGTCTCCTCTTTTTTTCTTCTTTATGTTTTATGGTTTATGGTCTTCATTTTTTTGTTTTCTATTGCCTTTTGCAGTAATTCATGAGGTTCAGAGAGGGGCATGGAGAAGGGACTCCAGTACCAGCTGTATCGACGCTCGCCCTATATGAGATATAAGGTGTGCTGTGCATACTCAGTGCACAGATAATTATGTGTTTTTTTTTATTGAATTGCGTGAAGTAGTAGTTGACAAGCCTGTGTCTACATTATTACCACCTCATTACATTAGATATAAGAGCCATCGTCCAGGCTACCTTACAATTTTCCCTCTACCACTGGTCCTACCACATCTCCAGACTTCTTCTTTGTTCTTCAGGTCCTGAACCTAAAACTTCGTTGCTCCTTCAATGCAAACGGACTCTCTCACTCGCCAGAATATGCACCGGTATAACCCCGACCACTACGTGTAGAGCAATAGTTGATCGGGTTTTGTACACACTTCATAATCTTATCAAGGGTTTTCTCTGTGCTTTAACAAGCATGTCTCTATCTTCTTGTTAAGGTGCCCTTTCCATTACTGAAGGTTGGCTATAACTACAGCAAATTAATCTCTATCTTTAGCTATTCTTGGTATCGAATGTGTGTCCATGCCTGTCCAGTCTCTTACATTCTTCAACCAGGAGCATTTTCTTTTTCCTTTCACTTTCCCTTTCCTTATAAGTCGTAGGATTTTTCTCCTCTGTAAATATGTTCTAGATAACTCGTTTTTTTGTTTTTTACAATACTAAGGAATTCTCTCTCAGTACCCATTCTTTTTAGCAACTCGGTATTGGCCACGAGCTCTGTCCAAGAGATCTTCAGCATCCTTTGAAAAACCCACATCTCAAAGGCTTCTATATGCCTCATACTTGTAATTCCGAGAGTCCACGTTTCCACTCCGTATACCAATATGGAATAAATAAACGTTTTTACAAATTGGTATCGGATATCCAACGATAACGAGTTTATTAGGAATATTTTCATTCGTTGAAATGCGGACCAAGCATATTCTATACGAGTACTTATTTCGACCTCGTGGTAAAGATAGTTTGTTAAGATACTGGAATCTTTGTACTGGTATGTTTGTTCGTTATGTATGTTTGTTATAGATACGGATATAAATGTCGACATTTGGTGCACGTGTAACAGCCATTACTTTTGTTTTATTTTTGTTTATATTTAGTCATAAGCTATCTCTCTCTGGTTATGACATTCAAAAGTCGTTGTAAACCCTCAGCACTGTCCGCAATAATGACAGTGTCGTCTGCGTATCTTAAGTTGTTTACGTATTGTCCGTTGATTTTTGTTCCTTCTTCAATGTTTTCGAGGTTATTTTGAAAGATCTTTTTGAAATATATATTAAATAACAGTAGAGAAAGTACACGGCCCTGACAAACTCCTCTTTTTATTGACCATAATTCTTCCAGACGATTGCCTATTTTGATCAACGCCATTTGATCCCAATATAGTTTTTGAATAAGTGCCACAGTGTTTTGGTCTACACTATGTTGTGTTAGAGTTTCTATGAGTTCTGTGTGTTTTACTCAATCAAACGCTTTTTCGTAGTCAATAAAACAGAGAAACACATCTTTTCGCTGATCTCGGCATTTTTGTACTAATATCTGGAAGCCAAATAATGCCTCCCTTGTACCAAGCGCCATACTAAATCCAAATTGATTATCGCTCAGGTTTCATTTGCATTCTCTGTATACCCGTTGATGTACAATTTTAAGTAAAATTTTTAGAAAATGGCTCATCGGGCTAATTAATTTGAACTGTAAGCATCTATTTGCTTTATTTTTCTTGGGTATAGGTATAAATGTCGATCTAAGCCAGTCTTCTGGGAAGATTCCAGCGGTATATATTTTGTTAAATAATAGTGTTAACGTCTGAAGATTTCCTTTATTGATAAGCTCTATCATTTCTACGTATATTTCATATGGACCTGAGGCCTTTTGTAGCTTTGCCGTATTGATTGTTTTTGTAACTCCCGATGTTAACACATTAAGTATTGTTTCTTGTACTATATTCATTTGTGGTTTTGTTCTCTCATCATCAAACAGATCTTCGATGTATTTTTCCCACATATCATCTAGTAAAGTTGATGTAGTAATTTTTTTCTTCATATTTGTGACTTCCTTAATCTTTTTGTATGCATTAAAGTAGTTATGATTGTTTAGTAAATCTCCCAGTTCTACACAGTTGCTGCTCATCCATTCTTCTTTGGCTTTCTTGATTTTTTTTTGATGATTTCTTGGGTTTCTTTATATTTTTCTTTATTAAGATTTTTGGAAGATCTCCTTAGGTCCATTAGTTCTAGGACTTCATCTGTCATCCATGTATTCTTTGTTTTTGTGATGTTGTCTTATAGTTTATCTCTTTGTATAGTTGTGACTGTTGTTTTGAAGGTGTGCCAAATACTTTCTATGCTTTCGCGGGTGCTTACTTTTCTTTAACTGTATCATTGAGTGTTTTCTCTATTTCTACCTTTACTATTGGATCTTTAAGTTTCTTGAGGCTAGGTTTTATCTTCTCTCTGTATTTGATTTTTTTTTAGTTTCATTGAAATTTTACCAACAACAGGATTGTGGTCGAAACCGATGTCCGCCTCGGAATATATTTTAATTCTCCTGATTCCATTTCTATAACGTTTGTCAATTAATATAATATAATCAATTTCTTATTTGACCGGTTTTGATTATTACCAGGTGCTTTCCATGTATATAATCTTCTTTTTGGTTGTTTATACCAGGTGTTTACGATCATTAGATTTTCTTCTTGGCAAAATTGGACCAGTATTTCTCATTTATCATTTCTTTGGCCAAACCAAAGTTTCCTACTACGTCTTCGGTCCGCCCTTCACCTACTTTAGCATTAAAATCTTCCATAATAATGTTTACAGCATTTTTTTTGTGATTTTCATAGCTGCTTGATCTCTTGGTAGAATTTTCCTACTTTCCTTTCTGGTTTTTCTGCTGTAGGTGCATACACTTGAATAAAGTTAATATTACGAGGAGTGGTATTATTTTGCAGCATAGCTGCTCTATCTGATATAGGTATAAAGTTCTTTATACATTTACTGCTTTTCTTAGCCACTATACATGCCACTCTTTTGTGGCAATATTATTGTGGACATGATGGATTGTAATATTACCACCCTGTTGTATGATTTGAGACCTAATTATGTTCGGCATATTTTTTGGCAAGGCTAAGGTCCTCCCTTCTGCCTTCCGACATGCTTTTTGTATATGCTGACCGAATGACATTTTATCTTTGAAAATTACTCCTAGGTATTTTGTCTTTTTCTGGGGTCTTAGATCGGAGCCTCTGAATTAAATATTTACGTCTTTATGATTCTGCGGTCCCCGGAAGATAATTATTTCAATCTTTTTTACTACTAATTATAAATTGTTTTTATCTATCCATTTCGCAGTTTTTCCATTGCTTATTTACTTTACTTATAGTGCCCCAATTCATGTCATCTTCGATTCGCAGTTCTTCTGCGTATGCTATTGTCCTTAATCCTTGTGTTCTATTTACTTCTAATACCCTATTTTATAATATATTCCATAGGGTGGGTCCCAGGATAGACCTTTGGGGTACTCCAGTGGTCATCCTCATCTTATTTTTCTTTGTAACGCACACGTTTCGTTCCAATAGTTAGTCCTTTATTAAGTTAGACACGTAATCCAGGTCAAGTTCGGCAATCCTGTCAATAGCGAGGCCCCATTTTGCCGAATTGAAAGCATTTTTCCAACACTTGGTTCCAACAGAACCAAGACTACCCACCTTTTTTTACTTTTTTTACCGCGTCTCTGATCCGGATCTCGGCATCGACTGCTGATCGACCTTTTTTAAATCCAAACTGTTGATTAGATAGAGCTCTCTCACTTGCCAATATGTCGTCAAACCTCTTCTTAAAAAGATTTTTAGGAAGCATATTGGCCTGTAAAAGGATGCTGAATTAAGGAGTTTCATAGGCTTGAAAAGAAAAACCAGATTTGCTTTATTTAGTTCTCTGGGAAACACTTGGTTCCGCAGTAGATCATTAAATGATTAAATGTTCTTCCGATCAAACCTGGTTTCCCCATTGTTGCTATCTTCAGTGCCTTGGATGGCAGACCTTAGGGGTCGGGAGCTTTCTTCGTTTTAATTTCCAAGCCAGTGGTCTTTATTTCTTCTTCGGAGAACTTCTCCATTACCGTAGAGGATAGCCATTCACTTGCAAGAATTACGTCAATGTGTTTTTTGCTGGCCCCTCTTATGAATATTGGTTTTTATTGTTTATTATTTTTTAGATTATGGTATTAATAGATTTGGTATTTACGTCCATGACGATCATGATATGTTTTTCTTCTATAGCATGTTTTTAGATACGTAATGTCCAGCAGGCAGAAATCCCTCATCTTAATGAGTACATTATTTTTGCTCCAGCCTATACCACTTACTTTAAGGTCTTTATTTCTATAGAACACCTGAGGAACACATTTTTGTTATCAGCTTGTACCCAGCCACAGTCCGATGATTTTTTTATATTGGGTTCCAGTATAATCAGAACGTCTGTCTTCATCATGCAGGCTTTTTGACCCCTTACATATGATTATCTGTTTATATGTGATTATACTACAAAAAAATATAAACATATATAGAAATGTAAATAAATAATTAAATATGTGTTAAAATGAATAAATAACGATTACAATTTTTTACGTACGTATCTACACCTCCTTTTGCTTTGAGAATGTTCATTAGTTCCATGAGTTTACTGTTTATTCCTTTCTTGGGAGTTTTCCTTTTGTGTTTAATACTATTTTTGCATTTTTAATTTTTCGTATTCTCTTGGCTTCAGGGCAATCTCTCATTTTATTCTTTCCCTTACTGTCCTGTTTGCCTTCCTCGTCTAGTAAAATTGAAGCCAGTAGGCTCTCGTTTATATTGTCTTTCTACGTTTTTATTCCCTCGTTATGTTGTTGTTCCTCGCAGTTTTCCCCAGAATTATCCAGAACTTGATCCCATACTAGTGTTGATTGCCTTATAATCTACGTTGATCAATTTATTGTCCGTTGATTTGTTTTTATGAATTTAAAGAGTTCTATGTCAAAATTCCTCCTTTCCTCTTCTTCCTTATATCTATCTACTAAGTTGTCTAGCAACTGTTCTTCCCTGATCTTAAATAAATAAGCTTAAATAAATGCGGTGGAAATCGACCATGATTCTTTGTTTTTTAGGCGAACACTTACAGAGAAGAATTTGGTTGTCGCGTATTTGATTATATATTGGGGTGGGAGTGTTAGTAGGATGTATCTAAAAATACGTATTTTGCGAGTTTTTAACAATATTCTCCCATTATTGTTTCCATCTGAACCTGATTTTATCTTTCCTTAAATTAAATATATCACTTACTGTATATATACTGCAAAAGACTCCATTTTGTACCGCTTCCCTAGCTAGAGCTTTTTCATTCCTTGGTATACATTCATGACCTGGTATTTAAATAAATGTTAAATTTAAATCTACAATATTGTTTTTAAATAACATAACCACAGAATAAATAACAATCAGAATGCCCACTCTCAGATGCCGCCTTTGAAGTTTGTCAGAACGCAATCGCCATATTTTAGACGGAAACATAGACTCGAATTGAGAAATTTGTGACAAGCTATGACAGAAATACGATTGAAATAATTTAATCTATTCTTTATTTTAAATTACGAATAAAATAGTGCAAATTATGTCTATTGTTGCCGTAAATAAATTAAAGCTAGTTAATTTTTCTATGCACACCAGATAAAATGCCACTGAACAGCACTGGATCCGATTAAAACATGGCTTATTCCATCTGCTCGAACAAAATACGCGTAATTATTTTTTCAACCAGAGTGAACATTCTGATTGTTTATTATTCTGTGACATAACATAGGACACTTCAATACTTTTATATATATAATAAACATAACAATTATACGGTTTCTCTAGTAATATTTCATTTTAATGAATGTGCGAATTAATTTATACGATATTTGTTAATATTTGTGAGAGCTACAGAAAGTATGGTTAAGAGCACCGTAAGAACTAAAATTATAACTGCAGTAAGGTTTCGGTAATATGCCAAACTTAAATAAATGCGGTGAAAATCGACCATGATTCTTTTTTTAGGATTTTAGATTCATTGATGTTCCCCCTTTAAACTGATTTTACTTTAGTAGTAGTGAAAGTAAAGTGATTGGTTAGTGTAGTAGTGTCTGGGGACTCAGGAGACTGAGACCTCGGAAGCCCTGAAAAAGACATCAGAGAGGATGTCGAAAGCTCGACCCAATGGATATCGACGCTATTCAACCATTGAATCCTATTTGGATATTGGATAGATATTTAAAGGAAGATTCATACTGATCCAAAATAGCGGAGGGAAGACGATGTTTAAGTTGGATGAATAAGTTTGACATTTGTCGATGAATGAGTGCTATATTGGAATGTACGAACGTAGTATTTAACAACGAACCAATTCGAATAACGAACATTCTTTCACAAGCATACAATTATAACAATGACTTCAACATAACAGTGAATTCCAATTCAGTGAATTTATTAATAATTATCAACTACCCACAGGCTTTATCTTATTAAGTTTTGACGTAGTATCCTTGTTCACAAATCTTCCACTTTCCAGTGTATTAACTTCTCTCGTAACCATTGGAATCAAATCCAACCCCACAGTCCGATATCTTGGGAAATATTTTCCGAACTATTAAAATTGATTTTTGACACCAATTATTTAATTTTCAATGACAAATATTATCGCGAAACTTTTGGAACTTCTATGGGATCCACAATTTCTCCTATTCTAATCAACTTTGTACTAGATGATCTTATTAATGAGAGTATCAAGAAAGTAGATTTCCAGGTTCCCTTTGTAAAACGGTATGTCGACGATCTGATTTTAGCAACCCCGGCGGATAAGGTGGTGGAAATCTTATCAGTTTTTAAGTGCCTTGATTGTCACTCACAATTTACATGTGAATTGGAGGTTGATAACAGTATCCCGTTTTTAGATATGCGAATTATTCGCACACCGGATAACAGATTAGTCACTAACTGGTACAGAAAAGAAATGGCTAGCAGCCGTTTCTTAAATTAATATTCGACACACCCAATCAGATATAAACTAAACCTGGTACAAGCCCTCAGCCTAAGAGTACACATGTTGACACACCCGCTTTACAAAGAAGAATCTCTCAATCTACTAAAGTCCATTCTCATAGATAACTCTTATCCGGCATCCATCATCAATAAATATTTATATTCCAAAAGCTATGGACAGTCCGTTACTGAAACACCTAACGGGCTAACATTAGCGTCCATATCTAACAAAATACAGATGAATAAGTCCCTTCTCACTCCTGAACAATCCACAAAATATGCTTCGCTCCCGTACTTCCCACAAATCACTAACAAGCTTAACAAACTTTTCAAAAACTTACCTGTCAAAATACCCTTAAAAAATACCAGAACCTTAGGAAAGTTATTTTCGAAGACTAAAACTTTATTGGTCCCTCTAGAACAAACTAATGAGGTGTATCATATAACCTGTGCAGAGTGCAACTCCTGCTATATTGGCCAGAACAGCCGCTCTCTTCAAGGGCGACTAACGTCCCACAATAGCGACATTAGGATTTCTAAACCATCTTGTGCCCTTGCACAACATGCCATTTCAACCAAACACAGTATCGACTTCACGAATACCAAAATACTGTGTAAACAAAAAAAATCATCATAAGCGTTCCATCCTTGAAATGTGTCAAATTTTAAAACATCCGTCGTCCCTAAATAAGAGGACCGACATCGACAACTTAAGCCAGATATATCACTCACTCATCACACAAAACAAATAATATATATATATATATATATATATATATATTATATATATATATATATATATATATATATATATATATATGTATATATATATATACTTCTAGCGGTTAATATGGGCTCCGTACTAAAACGGTATTATACTAACTCCAGGAGAATATACGCCGTGTATATTATTATCTGAGTAGCGCTTTATGTAGACTCCGACCAATACGTCGGATCAAGTGGACTCCTTAATAGGATCAAACATTTTTGGGATCCGTATATAACTTTTCCCGTACACTTCTTAACTCCTGCGATGTTGCCAATAATTGTATTAGTAGTAGATTTTTAAATTTTATAGGTGGTACATTTTGGAACCTATTAATATGAACATCGAGTAGCGTAATCGTCTAACAGTTTAAGAAACTCTTCTGTAAGATATTTATAATTTTTCAATTACTGCAGTTTATGGCGTGTAATATTTATTTCATGAAGTAGTTAAAATTAGACTATAATAATTTATAAATTAATCTTTAATATTATAATTTTTTGCTGTCTAATTTCAATATGTTGATTTTTAATTAACAAAATATTTGATGCATTAAAGTCGCGTAGCTATTTTCACCAAACATTCAATTTTAAAGCTATTAGTATAAAAGTCTAAAAAAAAGTATAAAAATCTAAGGAATTTAATATGGATACACACGTCAGTGTGCTTTTCTCAAGTCTCAAGTTTCTCGAATCCATCAATCATTCATTGTATTTCTTATACTTTCATTTTAATCCTCTCCAATCAAGATTTTAAAGCAGGTTTGCTCCATTAGTCCATTTTTATTACTTTTTGTCACTATTTCTCCTTTTTCATTATCATCATCATTACGTGGCGCTACAACACTGGGTGGGTCTTCGCTAACTACAAATTTTCTCCAAGTTGATCGATTTTCCACGAATCTGTAATCAAATGAAATGTTAATATTTTGAGATATAATTGGATGTTTTCTCTCCATTGCTTACTGAGACGCCTAAGCGGCATTCTTTCTTCTGTGCTAACTTCCTTCCATACCAGTTTTACAAGTTTGATATATTGGCGTCTATGCATGTGTCCGATCTACCTTAAGCGATTTATTTTTCTGAACAATATCGTTATAAAAGCTTTCTTTATTCAGTATGGGTTCTTATTCTATACGGATTTGTAGCGATATGATAATGAGGTTAAAACATTTTTCTAATTATTTTTATTTCAAATATTCGTACTTCTTCCTTATTTTTTTTAGTCAATGTCAATGATTCGCATCCATGTATTAAAATAGGTCTAAAATTTGAATTATGCTAAAAGTATTTAGTTATTGACATTATTATTAACAGTGATTATTTATCTAAGATATTTAAAGTGTTCCATATTTTTGAAATTGTAGTTGTTAACTTTAATATTTTATCTAGATTTATTAAATTGGTCTTTTCTGTTGATTCGCTTGTATTTGGTTTTCATTTCGTTGATTTTTCGTGCTCTCTTTACTTTATTGAAGATGTTTGCGGACGGGAGAGTTTCTTATGAGATCTATGTCATTAGCATATGCTAGGAGTGCTTTGTACCTTGGGCCTTTAATGAATTACATCTTAAATAGGCGATATTTCCATTTTAGTAAGCTGTTCATTAATTTTTTGACTATTTGAATCGACAATCTGTATTTTATTCGACTGTTATATCACAGAGTTTCTTGGCGCATATTTTCATTCTTGGTTTTTTGTTTCCCGTATCATTATTACAAAGATTTTTCTGGAGATCGACATAGGGAACCCGGTGGTATGTACATGATGTTTTCATAACCAACATCGAAAATTTGACTTACTGTAAAGTCATAATGATTTTACTAGGAAATATAGTGTTGTTTAATAATAATAAAGTTCAAGCAACAATTCCTATATGCAATACCTTGGTATGATATTTCTGCTCCCCGATACCAAGTAGCAGTCCCGAAAACATTAAAACTGCTACACTTATGTTTCCTATTATCCAAAAATTAGCCAGTCCAGGACTATACTGCCCTCATAAGTGAATAGAATATGAACGGAGGTTTTTGGCAATTTAATAGGATTTTGTGTGTTAGAATATGTATATAGAACCCTTATAACACTTTTAAATCCAGAAGCCTAATATAAATCTCTAAAATCAGGATATATAAAACAGTAAACCAGTGCTAATGTGTGGATATGTAACGAGAACGTATTAATTGGATCAGGATTGCTAGAAAAGCCATCAGAGGTATTTCCCGACTTACAAAGGTCCGAGTACTAACCAATATTGGACGAAACTAATGCCAAGGTCAAACACATATATAAAGATAGCAACAAGAACCTAAATCTCAACTCGAAAGTTGCGCTGGCTTTATCCAAAGGCTCTCTCATTAACTGCATTCCCAAGTTAAATTGGTAGGATGCCCCGAGAGAAAAAATGCCCTTAGGATGTCCACGGATGAAGGGCGCAGATTTAGGAATAATGAGACTACTTACCGACTCATCATATTTATCAACACCTGCTATCCTACCTACAATCAATACATATCTGTTGAGGACTATCAAATCAATTATGTACGTGTAATCAAACGAACTAGGCTTAAAAAAAGTATCCTAGGAAAGGCACTTCGGCAATATTGACATATATTTTTAAAACGCCATTTATGTATCTGAGTTTGCAATAGGAATGAGGAGACAAAAAGGAAGAAATGGTAATAAAATCTTGTTGCGTTCCGACTATACGATGACGATGAGCTCTATATAACATATAGGAAGAAATGGAGAATAATGTCTATGTTCAATTTAGAACTAGTTGGTTTTCTCCCTTTCGAATTGGGTATGTATATGTATTACCATAGAAAAAATCAAAAAAAAAACTATAATTATGAAACTCTATCTAAAATAGTAAAATCGATAAACAAATTATATAAACAAAAAGATTATATAAATCCCTAATATTTAAACAGACTGCTTTACAAAAGGTGAACGAATAAGCATAAATAAATTGTCAACAAAATAAATCAAAAGAATATGACACAGTATATTGCTTAAAAAGAATTCTTATGTGACTATGCTAAAATATGATACGATCGGAAAAACGGCAATGACTTTTACAGCTGATTGCCACATAAATATTAATGTAACGCAAATATGATAATATTGTTTCGTACTGTTATATAGCAATTTGTTGTCACATTGCTGAAAGTTACTTGATGGAAATTCATTGTATCTAACAATAAAACAACTATGCGTTTACACGTTATAGATTGTAACTGAATAAGTTAAGGAGGGGAAAACTGTTTGTCCCAAGTTGGTATTCAGAATTATGTCTGTATTTTGTAATTTGCCAATTTCCATAGGTTTAAATTTTCATGGATATCACTAGACTCGAGAGCAGTGTATGATTCCTTAGTTATGTTTTTAAAGGATAGTAAAATAACCATCTAAATAATTATGCATTAGTTAATAACGTAACCTTTGTTTCTAACCCAATTGTCAAATTCCTTTCTTACCGTGGCCTAGTGTTGTACGTCTTTTTAAAAAATGCCTTATGGGCCCCTAGGCGAGAAGAGAGTGACCCTGTTTACCTGTCTTTTGTTTTGTATATTTATTAATATAAACTCAAACAACTATTTGTACCATGTTGAGTCTGGCTGAATGACTAAAAGTCTATGCCAAAAAAATTTCATAGAATCTAAAGACAGCTTAAGGCCTTTATTTAAATATACTTTTTAGTAATGAAAATAAGTAAATAGAACCTAGAATATCCATGTGAAAGAATGTAATCTTTGATCTCTGGGATAAACTCATCTCCTGCACAATGGCGCCGATATATATGTAGTTAAAATTTTGTACACCTATTTTAACCTGTTTGTTTTCTTATTATCCATACATAAGTTGTGACCGATGTTACAAACTCATTTACTTTTTACAAAGAGTCTATATATTAGCTACAGTCATTACGTCCATGGCTACAGTTATAACTATACAAATCTGACTCGAAATATCGTCTAAAAGTAACAGTATGTAAAATTTAGATTTTAAGTCAAAAGTAAATACTTTGTCATTTTTTATGGAGTTCAACGTAGAAGCCTTCACGAAAATTTAAGTACTAATAAGACCACCGCAATCGGGCGTACCTTGGGTAATGAATAATTAATTAATTGGTTAATTCTTCAATCACTCGTCCAATATGAGTTTTGTCAAATCGGTCCTTTTTAGGACCAACTATTCTATAGAGATAAAGTAAACTATATCTAGAGATAAAAACAATTCATAAGCCTGATGGAAGGTGTAATAAATAAAGCAAATACTATATTAAGTAATTATATAAGCAAAAAGTATATTAACTTTACATTAACATGAATAATATGATTGTCACTTAACTGGGTATTATACATACGCTCTACTTTACTTAAGCTTATCAGACATAAACGCTTAACACAAATGTGACATATTTCTAGTGCAGTAAGCACATAGAGGGCCAAACCTAGTGTATTTGGTATAAAACTGATCGCAGAAGATTACATAATAAGTGCCGGCAAAGAAGCAATGAAAAACTTAAAATGAGAGAGGACTCAAACTAGTCACTGCGGGAACCATTTAACTATGTTGAGCTTGGATCCACTATCCACGTATAAAATAAACAATATTACGGCTCCCGATTGAGGATCTGAGCACAAATTTAATTATAAAATTTTGACCAAAAATACTACAATGGCTAATAACTAAAGTCTGTAGACAAGCAAAGCAAAGACAAAGTTATCACTATGCTTTAACCTGACAAAAACTCCAACGACCACAAAAGCTATCGGCCAATATATCTATTTATTTTGTCAGCTATACAAAATAAATCTGCACATGATCCTTAATATAAACCGATAATAGAAGAAGAACTCAAATTAAAAGACAAAAGTGGCTATATATGACAGGGAAGATCGTGTACATCACAAATACTAAATCTTGCCCAACACAGTGAAGATGGGTATGAAAAATATCAGGTATGAGGAGTCGTATTTGTCAATCTCAATGCCGCTTACGACACATTAAATTAGAGGGAATTTTTTCAAAATCTATGTGATATCCCCTTAGGTAATAAACTCACTTGTATTATCCGTGTATGCCTACACAACATAAGATTTTTCGTATCACTCAACGGTAAGAATAGCAGATGGAGAACGTAGAAGAACGGTCTTCTTTGGGGTACCGTAATCGCACCTACGCTGTATAACATTTACACAACCCATACCGGTAAATAGTAGGACTTTTATTATGTAGACGATAGATCTATTGTTGCATAACCAAAAACTTTTGTTGCTAAAGTAGAGAAAAATCTAAATAATACCTTAAACAAAATAAAAATAGAATCTGAATCAATTTTAAGCCACACCCCGAAAAAAGTTAGATATGCTTCTTCAATGTTCCTAACAAAGACGCTTTCACAAATCTGAACATATACCTGAACCAATAGTGTCAAGAAATCCTTAAACTCTGCACTTGCTATAAATACCTTGAAGATAGTTTCTATCACACTTTATTATTCACAGAACTTTGTTTAAAACTAAATGAAAACCTAATACTACTCTAAGAATGAAATGAGAACCAAAAAAATAATATTCTCGGCAAACTTGTCAGCTAAAAATAGGGAGCACATTCTTCCACCCTTAAAACGTAGACTTGAACTCTATGCTTCTGCCGAATATACCTTGCTAGTATGGGTGACATCAACACATACTTAATACGTAGATTTAGCTATAAATTAGTCAGTCAAATTCAGAGTACCTATATTAAGACTCACATCCATATATAAGCTCTACAATATCGTAGCTATCAATCCACCTAATATCCGAAGATAAGTAGCTAGAGAACGAAAGAAACAAAGTCTAGATTCGTAACATCAACTTCACGCATACCAGCCCATTTTATGACTAGAATCGAAGAAAAAACTGGCCAGATCAACACATCTGCAGGATATACAAAAAAAAAGTAAGCTGCTCCTCGACATCTGAACCCTCGAAAGAAACTTCCTGATGGTAGTTATCTTCCTTAAATCTGCCAGGAGGACTCCGGTTAACCTATGTGAATGTGGGGTGGTACAAGATTCATCACACTTTCTTAGTTGACTTTATCATCCAAATCGGTCTTTTCTGAAGGAAAAGGTTAATTTATTTAAACTAAACATGTAAAGTACAGTCAGTAAGCTATTACTTATAAAGTAAAGATCATTGCAAATTGGACACTACCTCCACTTATATTGATTACATATTACCCCTAAATACTAGATAAAATATTCAGAAATATGTAATGATCGTGAAGTGATATAATTCTTGTTAGATAAATTAAGCATTCTTCCCTTTTTAGTGCACTACTACCCATTTTTACACAAAAATATCTATTTTAGCACTATATTTCGAGATAACCGTCTATCCAGAATTATATGTAATACACAGATACAACTAGAAATAAAATAATAAAAAAGCTGTATACAAGATATCATAAAACAAGAGATGAAATAAAAGAAGTTTTTATTAAGAGGGTTCTTAAATAAAACGTATAAAGACATACTCACGTTAACAAAATACATTAGGAAATTTCCGCATATGAAACAAAATCCAATTTGGTAATGAAATCCTTTTGTATCTATAAAGCTATTTTTAGAGAAGCACGTACCTACCAAAAACAGGTAGTTATTAGTATACATATCTGTTACACACTGTAATGCGTATGAATGATAACAAAAATAAGAAGTCCATATAAACATACTTTATTGAAAGAGGTAAAAGTACACTGCTAAGAAAGTACATTGTATTTCTTATACTTTCATTTTAATCCTCTCCAATCAAGATTTTAAAGCAGCTTCACTCCATTAGTCCATGTTTGTTGCTTTTTGTCACTGTTTCTCCTTTGTCTTTATCATTATCATAACGTAGCGCTCGAGCTAAGTTGATCGATTTTCCACGAATCTGTAATCAACTGAAATGTTATTTTTTTTAGATATGGCATTTTTCTGTGCTAACTTCCTTCCATACCAGTTTTATAAGTTTGACATCTTGGCGTCTATGCATGTGTCCGATCTACCTTAAGGGATTTATTTTCCGGAACAATATCGTTATAAGAGCTTTCTTTATTTAGTATGTGTTCTTATTCTATGCAGATTTGTAGCGATATGATAATGAGGTTAAAAAATGTTTATTATTTTTCTTTCAAATATTCGTAATTCTTCCTTACTTGTTTTACTCATTGTCCATGATTCGCATCCATGTATTAAAATAGGTCTAAAGTTTGAATTATTCTCTGTATTTTTTAGTGGCATTATTATTAACCGTGATAATTTATCTTATAAGATATTTAAAGTGTTCCATATTTTGGAAATTGTGATTGTTAACTTTAATATTTTATCTAGATTTATTGAATTGGTCTCTTTTGTTGATTCGCTTGTATCTGGTTTTCATTTCGTTGATTTTAAGTGAAAAATTTTTCGTGCTCTCTTCACTTTATTGAAGATGTTTGCGGACGAGAGAGTTTCTTATGAGATCTATATCATTAGCATATGCTAGGAGTGCTTTGTACCTTGGGCCGGTAATGGATTACGTCTTAAATAGGCGATATTTCTATTTTAGTAGGCTGTTTATTAATTTTTTGACTATTTGAAACGGTCCTGCAAGTGACAACAGTAGGTTCATTTAATTTCGCTTTGTAATAAACTTAAAATTATTCGGGAATTACAAGTTAGAAAATTCAACCGAGTTCAAAAATAAGTATCAAAAGTTAAGTGCATACAGGTGATAGTAGTTAATAAAGAAAATACCATCAGACAAGTAAGATAGAACTATTTTAATAATTTTAACAAGTCTTAAGTAAATGAATAATTGAGTGAAAGATTAAAAAAGTGGTTTTGGCGAATGTTCGAAGGGTCGACCTGCTTAGGCATTCCTACGCGTTTTTTGTTTTTGTTTTTTTTTTTGGCAGATAAGAAAGTAATTAGTGCTGACAAGAAATTAATGATTAAAATAAAAGCCACATAATTTTATTACAAAAATCCAGATCTGGCCTTAAAATAGATTTGATTAAAGTTGGGATTAGAATTAAATTAAATTAAAATAATAAATTAAAAGTAAATGTAATACAATAACTAAATCGAATGAACAGCAAAAGAAATAAGCCAGAACACGATAACTCATTCGACGAGGAGGAAGCCTTCAAAAGAAGCAAAGCCACGTTAAGAACATCTCCAAAGGATAACATAAAAAATCGCGAAATGGAAGAACTAAAGAAACTACTAGAAGAAATAAATAAGGAGATTAAAACGGAAATAAAAGAGCTGAAAACAGAAATGAAGGAAGAAAATAAGGAGATGAGAAGATATATAAATGAAGTTAAAGAAGAGATAAAACAAAATAACGAAGAAATAAAAAGCATAAAACTGGAAATAGAAAGGGTGGAGGAAGAACGGACAAAAGAGAAAGAAGAACTGAAAAGAGAAAACGAACTAACCAAAACCGATAACAAAAAGATAACGGAAGAATTAAATGATCTAAAACGCTCATTAGAAAGGTTAGACAAAGAAAAAAGAATATAATCATCAGTGGATCAAAAATAGACTCTGAAGACCCAAAAACATTGAAAGAGGGAATGACTACTATATTAGAAAATCATCTTGGAGTCAAAACCAATATTAAAAGAGCACAAAAAATAGGAACAAAAACATGCTTAATTGAACTTGAAAGCGAAGAAGAAAAAACAACAATCTTAAGACAAAATACAAACAAATACAAACTTAAGAATGTGAAGATCGAAAAAATATGGATTACAGAGGATCTCACAAAAGGAGAGAGAGAGAGAAAATGGAAGCTTTAAGAGATAAAGCAAGAGAAATGAGGGAAAATGGAAAAATGGTCAAAATAGGATACAATAAAATCACAGTGGACGGCAAGGAATGGAGATGGTGCTAGAAAGAAGAAAAGGTGTTGGAAATAGCGTGTTCAAAAAACTACCAGAGCAACATAAAAAGAACCAAGGAGATGCCAAGCAACGAGTAAAGAAAGAAGAATTACTAAATAAACCGGACAATGATGACAAATGTTTAGTTTTAAGCAGTAATAGGAATAGGATTAGAAATAATAAAAATAGATTAAAAATCAATTTTAAGCCAAACCCCGGAAATGTCCCTAATAGAGACGCTTTCACAAATCTGAAGATATACCTGAACCAATAGTGTCATGAAATCCTTAAACTCTGGACTTGCTATAAATACCTTGAAGATAGTTTCTATCACAGAACTTTGTTTAAAACCAAATGGCAACCTAGAACCAGAAAAATAATATTCTCCGCAAACTTGTCAGCTCAAAATAGGAAGCACATTCTTCCACCCTTAAAACGTAGACTTAAACTCTATGCTTATGCTGCCGAATATACCTTGCTAGTATGGGTGACAAAAACACATACTTAACACGTAAGTATATTTAGCTATAAATTAGTCAGTCATCAGATCATCAAATCTGCAAGATATACAAAAAGAATATAAGCTGCTTCTCGCCATCTGATCCCTCGAAAGGAACTTCCTTATGGTTGTTATCTTCCTTAAATTTGCCTGAAGGACTCTTGCCTGCAAACACCGTTTAACCTGTTTGAATATGGGGTGGTATAAGATTCATCACACTTTCTTAGTTGACTTTTCCATTCAAATCGCTCTATTCTGAAGGGACAAGGTTTATTTATTTGAACTAAACATGTTAAGTATAGCCAGTAAGCTTTTACTTATAAAGATCATTGCAAATTTGAAACTAAGTCCACTTATATTGATAACATATTACCCCTAAATAGAAAATAAAACATTCAGAAGTATGTAATATTGGAGAAGTGGTATAATGCTTATTAGATAAATTCTTTCTTTTTTTGTGCACTACTACCCATTTTTACACAAAAATATCTATTTTAGCACTTCAATATTTATTTTGAGATAACCTTTTATCCAAACTTATATGTAGTACATAGATAAAACCAGAAATAAAATAATAAAAAAGCTGTATACAAGATATCATAAAACAATGGATGAAATAAAAGAAGTTCTTATTAATCGGATTCTTAAATAAAACTTATGAAGACATATTCACGTTAACAAAATTTATTAGGAAATTTCCGCATATGAAACAAAATCCAATTTGGTAATGAAATCCTTTTGTATCTATAAAGCTATTTTTAGAGAACTTGTACCTACCAAAAACAGGTAGTTAATAGTATACATATCTGTTACACACTGTAATGCGTATGAATGATAACAAAACTAAGGAGTCCATATAAACCGTCCAGACTTTACGCGAGAATTATACATCTTATAGCAGAGTTGCCAAACTATCAGAGCTTACTTAAACCGATATACGTATGGTTCCAATATACAGTGAAAAAGATCTGAACGACCCCTATAATATATACACGTGAACTAAGCGATATACATTTATGATACAGGGATAATTATGGGCTCCAAAATTTTTTTAAAAATTATGAAACTATACATGTTGACGAATCGACAGAGCCAATATTATGGAATGGTCAAGTGAGCTCCGTATATCGGTGTCCACTTGACCACGGAGCTCACCTGAACCTGAATTTTAACATGGGCGGAGTCCACTTTATGCCGTATATATATATATATATATATATATATATATATATATATATATATATATATATATATATATTATATATATATATATATATATATATATATATATATATATACATATATGTATATATACGGATATCTTGGGTTTAGTAGTCAATATTGGCCTTTAAGTAAAACTCTTTTAGGTTTGTTAAGCTTTCGAGTTTATTGTACTCTTTTTCAAAACGTACTAAAAATTAACATAAAAAATTACATTAGAAAAATGAAGTTATTATAACTTCAATAGGCTTACCCTTGTGAGGATTGTGTTTTAAAATTAGCAAAATTAATTAACATAGTGACATTAAATTTGATTTACTTTTTCGTTCTGTCAAAACTTATT
>OU898283.1:65825723-65951223 GCA_918026665.1 Diabrotica balteata | reverse complement strand
TTTATAATTGAAAAGCATCTTATGCAAAATTATTTTGAAATTAAACGATGTTTTCAGGTTCCAGAGGCGTCATTTGATAGGGTCAAGGGGGCATTTGCCCCCTCCCCCTGGCCCTGAAAATGACTGAAATTTACAAAAAATCGATCAATTTTGTATTATGTTTGCATATATAATGTAGGGTGAGCCCCACCCCCATATCAAAATTTCAAATGACGCTCCTGTCAGGTTCCATAACGCCATTGAAGCTTGATGGTATGAAGTACGTGTTCCAAACAACGCCAGTTGTAGATCAAGTAGGTAGAGAAGGGAAGAACGCAGACGCAGATGTTACATCAATCTTGCAACCATTCACGCAGGCATAGTGACACAACAACAG
The DNA here is from genome assembly GCA_918026665.1 of Diabrotica balteata. Taxonomy (NCBI): domain Eukaryota; kingdom Metazoa; phylum Arthropoda; class Insecta; order Coleoptera; family Chrysomelidae; genus Diabrotica; species Diabrotica balteata. The sequence goes on along the minus strand of OU898283.1, from coordinate 65,950,847 downwards.
ATAACAGTAATGTTGAGTTTCTTATCTCACACATACGTGTCGTATATAAACATATTCTTCGAAATGTCAACGCGAAGTAGTTTGAACTGTAAAATACTAGGAACAATTATTGGTGTTTTCAATGATCGTGTTTTACCCACTAAGTGTGACATTCTAAAGTGCTTTCTCTTTATTCATAATAAACTTAAGTTCACAAATAATAATAAAGATCCATCTATCGCCAACGCCTCGAATGCCGTTGCAACGAAAGTAGAACAAATATGGATAAAAGCTTCTATTCCAACATTATCGCATAAGCGCATTCAAGATATGATCAAAAATATTTATACAGAGTATCAAAAGCTGAAGGGATACACAAAAACTCAGCAAGCATCTAATTCATACAAAGAAAAGATTTGCCAGTTTCGAAATGAGTGTGAAAAGTTATTTGATATCGCGGCTTGCAAGTGCAACATGAGTGGAACACTGTGTGAGTGTACTTGTGATAAAACCAAGAAAGTACCACAAAATGAGCGAATTTTTCTTCAAGATCAACGATCCTGCAGAAAAATGGCAATTGGATCAGTGGATATTGCAGCATCTGATGCAATAAGGAAGAAAATGGAAAGAACCACGAAGGCAAAGGCAAGTTCTCAAAAATATAATACTGAAAAAATTGTTCTTAAAGCATGTACCGTTGATTCCTCAAATCGTTCCATAAGTAGCAACTTGTCTGACTCAAATTCTTCTGATGCAGATGATCATGAAGTATGCAGATCACAGTTACAGTCCAACCATCTACGTCACAAATGCGGATTTGCTTGCCAAGTTTAGCTTCGGCGTGCGACAGAACCGGGGTCTCCGATTGTTCTGCTGCAATTATAGCATCAGCGGTCTTAAAAGATATGGGAGTTATAACTGTGACTGATACATCGAAAGTAATTGATAGAATGAAAATAAGGCGACAGCGTGCATCTCATAGACGTTCACTCCAGAAGCAGAAGGAGGGACTGTCAATCAGAAGTATATTTTTTGATGGGCGTAAAGACAACACTGTCTTGCAACAAAAAAAAGGCAAAAAGTTTTATAGAAAAGTAGTTACAGAAGAACATGTAACAATTATTGAAGAACCAGGCTCTCGATATCTAGGGCACGTGTCTCCTTTATCAGGATCGGCTGCAAACATCGCGGATAGCATCCAGACATTCATCCTGAAAAATAATATTGATACATCGAAGTTAAGCGCAGTTGGATGCGATGGTACGGTAGTGAACACTAGCCCTCAAGTAGGCGTTATAAGAAAACTGGAAGAATACTGCGGCACCTCACTTTAATGGCTAGTATGCTTATTTCATTGCAACGAACTACCTCTACGTCATTTAATACAACAGTTAGATGGACGCACCAGTGGACCACTTGGTTTTTCAGGGCCAATAGGAAAACTTCTGGAACGCTGTGAAGATAAAGCTGTCGTCAATTTCGTTGCAACAGAAAACAACCTACCAGTATTATTAGAAACAACAGACCTTAGTACCGATCAGAAGTACTTGTACCAAATCAGTCAGGCAGTTTCTGCAGGAAAATGTCCTAACGATGTGAGCCTTCAAAAACCTGGGAAAATATCACACGAAAGGTGGCTGACAGTTGCTATTCGGTTGCTTCGATTGTATGTTGGCACTGAATGTCCCAGCCCTCAATTAATTATGTTAGTAAGTTTCATCCAAAAAGTGTATGCACCAGTTTGGTTTTATATAAAACTGTATCCTAGCTGTTCTGATAGTTCGAAACATTTATGGCGAATGATCCATTATTCACGATTTCTACCAGTTGACCAAAGAAAAATTGTCGATGCAGTTATCCAAAGTAATGCTTATTTTGCCCATCCCGAAAATTTATTACTCGGAATGATAAAAGATGAACGAAAACATATACGGGAGCTAGGACTACGCAGAGTACTGAAAGCTAGACAAAGTCAGAAAGAAAAAAAGATCCGGAGATTTAAAATACCAACATTAAATTTTAGTGCTGAAGATTATATTGACTTAATTTCTATTTCTGAATGCAGTGTTACGGCTCCGCCTTTGCTAAAACATATTTCCAATAAAAATGTAAGGAATATGATTGATTCCGGGAATCACAACAAAATACAGGTCTTAAACTGCCCCTGTCTGTCGAAAGAACTGTTAAGTTAGTAACTGAAGCATCAGCTGCTGTTTATGGACCAGAATCAAGGGATGGCTTTATTCGTTCAAGGTTGCAGTCTAGAAATATTATGCCGTTTTTTAACACAAAATCAGACTACCAATCATAAAATGTATATTGTATCATAAAACAATTATTTTGATTAAAAAAACTAATAAAAAAATAAATTTTTTAAATTTTATTTTTTTTTTTTGTTATTTCCAAAAATTTAAATTCAATATGGAACCTGAAGATAGGGTCAAATCCAAAAAATATTTTTTACAGTTTTAATATACATCAAAACGCAACTTTTCCGCACTAGCCCCAAAAAAAATAATGATTTCGACTTTTTCGTTCCACCCTATTGTACATTGTACCCGTACCTGTCACCTAAATTCTAGCCCATCTGGCATGCCCCTTCAGTTGAGATGCATTGGCGTTGCAATTGCAATCACCGCAAATCACGTCAAGTCACTTCGTATTCAGTAAAGATGTCGTCGCATGGTAATACGAAAACATACAAAACTTTAACGTTATCGGAAAAAATAGCGGCGATTAGAGAAGTAGAAAAAGGGACGAAGAAAATCTGAGATTGCCAGGGACTTTAAAATTCCTCCTAACACATTATCCACCTACTTGAAGAATAAAGAAAAAATTATCAACAGTGAAAGTGAGTGCGATAAAGATCGAAAAAGGTCAAGGGAGCCAGAAAATCCAAATTTAGACAGTTGTGTGTTAAAATGGTTCAAACAAGCTAGGGATAAGGAGATTCCCATAAGTGGTCCCCTTATAAGAAGCAAAGCTGAACAGTTTGCTATTGAAATGGGAAAAAACAATTTTAAGGCGAGTACAGGGTGGCTCGACGGCTTTAAAGAACGCAACAAAATTTCTTTCAAATCTATTTGTGGAGAAAGTAGGACCGTTGGTCAGCAAGAAGCCAATCAGTGGAAAAATAATTTGGAAGAGATGATTCAGGGTATAGATGGAAGATATATCTTTAATGTTGACGAGACGGGTCTGTTTTTCATTTAAAAATGAAAAATGTCATGGAGGAAAACTAAGTAAAGAAAGAGTAACTCTCCTAATTGGTGCAAACATGGACGGATCAGAAAGACTACCTCTACTGACGATTGGCAAGTCGGCTACTCCGCATTGTTTTAAGAACGTCAAGTCAAAACCAGTGGAATATGTGAGTAGCGCAAGAGCTTGGATGACTAGTGATCTTTTCGAGAACTGGCTGAAAAAATTAGACAAAAAGTTCATAAAAGAAAAAAGAAAAGTTATTTTGTTTATTGACAATTGTACGGCACACACCACTATCCCACTGATGGACAATGTAAAAGTTATTTTTTTTCCTGCTAACATGACTCTAGTTCTCCAACCTATGGACCAGGGTGTCATAAAAATTTTTTATTTTTATTTTTACAGACGTTTTTTGGTTGAAAACATATTGATGGAAGATTGCAACACCCTTAAAATAAGGTTAGACATTCTACAAGCATCTCGAATGTGTAAGAAAGCTTGGGACCAAGTAACACCCGAAACGATCAAACACTGTTTCAAAAGAGCTGGTTTCATAAAAAAAGAGGAGAACACAGACGACAATTTAACAGAAGAGTTGCTTTCAGTTGACTGTTGGGGGGACATCATTTCTGATCCTGCCAACTCTTATGAAGATTTTGTCAACGTGGATGAAGATATTGCAGTATGTGGTGAAATAACCGATACAGAGATCATCGCTGAAGTGCTTAAGTACAATGATGAAAAACAAGAGAGTGATGAAGACGACGCATCATCAGTTGTGGGAGAAATACATGTTCCGAGTGCGGCCGAAGCAACACACCATATAACGCAACTTAAACGGTACTTTGAAAGTAAAAATGATGTAAGTCACTCTATTTTTAGTTCACTGAACATCTTAGAATCGTTTGTCATTACTGAGACGTTAAATTCTAAAAAACAGCTAAAAATTTTGGATTTCTTTAGAAAACATTAGTCTATTTTCATTAATTGTAAAAAATATGTATTCTTATTTTCAATAAATTTTTTGAGACAAAATGTTTTATTGTTTTAATGATGCGTTCTCACTGGGGACTTTTTATCTGCCGATTGTTTCGTCTAAGATTTGGCCAAAAATACCAATGAGAAAACCTGCAAATGATAAAAATCGACAATAATTGACCTTTTGTTATAGCTTGCTTATAAATGATTTTACGGTTTGACAGTGATTTAATTTGTTAATAATTAATTAAGGTATAAAGGTCCAAACTACTCAATACACACGTCGTTTGACTGGCTGGTTCAGTCACAGAATAATAAACAATCAGAATACCCACTCTCCATGGAAAATTAAGTACGCGAATCCCGTTCGCGCAGACTTTTCGCCATGTTTTAAAGGGAACCAGTGTTGTTTAACGAAAATTTATGTGGTGTGCATAGAAAAATTAACCCGGTTTAATTGACTTACGGCAATCATAGACATACTATACAATTATTTTAACATTGTTAAATATAATAATATAAATATAAATATAATATAATTAAATATAATATAATTCAGCATAAATATAAACAATTACATAACCTCACAAATGATATGTCGATAAAGACCCAGTACACCAAATGTGATTCTCAATCAGAGTCTGTGTTCTGTGTTTCCTTCTAAAACATGGCGAGCGTGCTGAAAAACTTCAAAGGCGGCATCTGAGAGTGGACATTCTGATTATTTATTATTCTATGGTTCAGTGTCACAAACAGGGTAAATTTTTTGCTTATTTTCCTGGCCTATACGCTTGCTTTAATTTTATACAGCCATTTTTGCTACTTATGTAGCATGGTGTTTTCATGGTGTTATTCAATTAGCTATCTTTTTTGTCCATCTCTCATTCATCTATCGTTTATATTATACATTTCCTTTGCTTCTTTTTTATCTTTTTATTTTGCCGTATTTGGCTATGTGTTTTCTGGTATAAATGTATGTCAACATTGCTACTTCTTCAGATCTCTATACTACCTTTAATTAATTATTTAATAATTTGCAAATCTGACTGTTAAACTAATAAAACAATTGTAAGACGATTAATAATAATCTAGGATGAAAACCTTTATGGGCTGCATTATCAGAAAAGAAAAATATGCTAATCTGTTCGACATTCACTTAGTTTAAGTATATACTTGAATATACTTAAATAGTCAACCAATAAATAGATACTCCAGAATACAACTTTAAAGTAAATTTTTATAAAAATTTTATTTTAAGGTAGGTTGAGCAGCTTGTAAAAATCACTTTCTCCTTACCTTTTCCTTCAAAATATGGACCATCGGAAAATATTTCATTTAAGTCTTGCGGTTCGATCCGTATTTTGTCAAGTCTTTCACCTAAAAGATAAATATTGAAATTATTGTAAATTATAATAATGGCCATGAAGATTTTTGAATATGATATTTTACATGGTACAAACGCGGTGGTGTGGTATTACAGGGTTTTATTCCTTATTTTACATTTAAAAATAACTAATTTGATTTATTTTTTAAATAAATTTTCGCATTATTACACCACATCACTCAACATATATATTTTTACATCCCATTTGGATATATTTAGTACAATTGTTTAATTCACACACATTTGGTTATAACCAATACGTTCGTCATTGCGACTCGTAATCACATATTAACGTCTTTTTTACATCCTTTCTGGATAGATTTGACATATTTTCTTTTTTTTTGCAACTTTTGGGTATTTTTTACCAACCGATTCGGCTTTCCAGCGATTCGGGCACGCTTTATAAATAAATAAAGTTACATTTAACACTTTAATCGTTTTAACATTTTCTGTGCTATTTTATTACAGCAAATTTATTGTTTTATATCTTTTTAAGCACAAAAAATTTACATTAAATTACATTTTCATTTAACACACAAGTTAAAATACTTAACATTGTACCTTACATATTTTACATTTAATAAATTTACTTTTTACTATGGCTGAAGCTGCTGATAATGCTAAAATTAAACGCACTTCAATTAAGGGCACTTTAACTCGTTTCTCGAATTATTTTAACTCTGTCAAAGAGTTACCTTCAACTGAAATTAACTTTAGGGATTTACAGTTGCGCCTTGAGAAAGTTGAGAAGCTCTATGACGATTTTGATAATGTTCAATCAATTATTGAGGCCGCTGACCCAAACTACACTACAAATGCATCTACTATTCATGACAGGGAACGAGCATCTTTTGAAAATCCATTCTTTTCTATCACTGGCCTAGCTATAGAACTTCTTGCCAAACTTTCGACTCCTCCTGCTGGTCAGATATCCCAATCATCTACACCTTCTACAAGTGAAGTTACCATTTCTCAACAAAATATACGTTTACCCACTATTAATTTACCTTCGTTTGAAGGCGACTACGACACTTGGCTATTTTTTCGAGACACCTTTAACTCCATCATTCATACAAATTCCGAACTTTCGAACATTCAGAAATTTCACTATTTGAGACTATCCTTAAAGGGCATTGCTGCAGACACAATACGCAATTTAGATATTTCTGATGCGACATATGCCACAGCATGGTCACTTTTAAGGGAAAGGTTTGAAAATAAACCACTTCTGGTTAATAATCACATCAAAAAGCTCTTTAATTAACCCAACATTTCTAGAAATTCACATAATGATTTGCGAGCCCTATTAGATGGTTTACAACGGCATCTACGATCTCTTGAATCTTTACAAATAGACATTACAGGTTGGGATCCTCTTATTATCGACTTAGTCACTACAAAATTGGACAACACATCTCACCGCGAATGGGAACAATCATTGAAAGACAACGCTACAAATTTGCCCACATTAAGTGAGCTCACAGAATTCTTAAAAGGAAAATGTAGAGTTCTGGAATCTCTTAATAATCACGACGATAAACTTCGCACCAAAGCAAAATCTTTTGTATCTACGAACAATAATAGCAACACTTTAAATTGTTCATTATGTTCACAAAATCATCTTATTTATTCTTGTCCTAATTTTAGTAAATTACAGCCAACCTCTCGCTTAAATGAAGCAAAACGTTTAAAACTTTGCATCAATTGTTTACGTTCTGGACATCCTACTAAAAACTGCAAATCTTCTGGCTGTCGCAAATGTGGTAAACCTCATCATACTCTTTTGCATTTTCATAATTCTATTCAGAACACTCCAAATTTCGAAGCATCATCTTCTCAAACACCTTCCAATCAGACTACAAACTCCTTAACAACTCACAACTATTTTGCTAGTTCGACGCAAATTTTACTGTCTACTGTTTTAATTAAGGTCTTTGACTCCAAAGGCAACATGCATGAAGCTCGTGCACTATTGGATAGTGGTTCGGAAAGTAATTTCATTACTCAACGTTTACTTAACACTTTAAAATTACCCACAACTGAAATTGATTTTTCTGTCTATGGCATAAATCAAACAAATTCTGTGGTTCATCTTAAAACTTCTCTTACCTTCAAATCAAATACAATCAACTTTACACGTACAATTTCTTGTTTAGTAATGCCTGAAATAACTGGTAGACTGCCTTCTGTCACACTAAACAGGGAATCTCTAAACATTCCTTCTAATGTTAGACTCGCCGATCCACACTTTAACGTTTCGTCTCCTATAGACATTTTAATTGGTGCAGACACATTTTGGGATCTTTCATGCGTTGGTCAAATTAAACTATTACATGGTCAACCTACTTTACACAAAACCAAGCTTGGCTGGATTGTATCCGGTCCTATACCTTTTCTGTCTCATAACAAAACAAATTGTCACTTTTCTAGAAACAGAAATCTCGAAAATCAGTTACAGAAATTCTGGGAGCTTGAAGAATTTCCAAAAACCAAGTTCTTTTCTGAAGAAGAACTTCAATGTGAGAAACACTTTAAAGAAACTACTTCCTTTGATTCTACAGGCAGATTCATTGTCTCTCTTCCTTTAAAGTTACCTCTATCTAATCTTGGTAATTCAGAGATTTCAGCTACCAAACGTTTTTTCTCTCTGGAAAAGAAATTAAACTCTAACCTTACTTTAAAAAGAGATTATACTCAATTTATCAGTGAATACTCATCATTGAATCATATGACTAAACTTTCTTCAAATTTGGTATCTCATCCAGACTTCTTTCTCCCTCATCATTGCGTTTACAAGGGCAACAAGATCCGTGTCGTATTTGACGAATCTGCTAAATCTGACACTGGCTTTTCGTTGAACGATATACTAATGGTAGGTCCTACACTACAAGACGATCTTTTCACTATTATTTTACGTTTTCGAAAACACAAATTTGCTTTAACTGCTGATATCGTTAAAATGTATCGACAGATTCTTATAAAAGAAAATCAGCGTTGTTTACAAAAAATATTGTGGCGATCTGATCCAAATTCATCTATTGAGACTTATACTTTAAATACTGTAACTTAGCACTGCTTTGCAGCTTTTAGCAACGCGATGTGTGCAAAGTAGCTCACATTTACTCTGACAAATTTCCTGATATTTCGTCTATAATTTTACGCGATTTTTACGTGGACGATCTCCATACCGGTGCGTCCACCTTAGACGAACTTAAACATATTCAATCTTTAATCACTGAATTACTTTCAAAACATGGCTTTCATTTAAGTAAATGGAAATCAAACTCAACCGAATTAAAAATCGATGATATAGACAACACTCCTTTGGACATAGGTTCCGATGAAACTGTCAAAACATTAGGTCTGCTTTGGAATCCTAAATTAGATGTTTTCTTCTTTAATGTTCAACCTACTACAAACAATTCTAAGATTACTAAGAGACACATTCTTTCAGCAATTTCAAAGATATTTGATCCTCTTGGTCTCTTAGCAGCAGTTACAATAACCGCTAAGATCATTCTACAAGACTTATGGCGTCTAAAAATTTCCTGGGATGAAGTTGTACCCATGGATATTCATACAAAATGGTCAAATTATCAATCCCAATTAGTCAACCTTAATAAATTACAATTCCCTCGATATAATACTGTTTCCAATTTTACATCCATACAATTACATGGATTTTCCGATGCGTCTACTGCAGCATATGGTGCTTGTATTTTTATTCGTTCGTTAGATGCTCAGGGAAATATAAGTTGTCATTTACTCTGTGCCAAAACCAGGGTAGCTCCTTTGAAACATATTCTTACAGTTCCCCGACTTGAACTTTGTGGAGCCCTACTCTTATCAGAATTGATGGACAAAGTAAAGCAATCACTACAAATTAATTTTGATGAAGTTGTTTGTTGGTGTGATTCCAGCATCGTTCTAACATGGATCAATACACCTCCCAACTTGTTAAAACCTTTCGTTGCGAACAGAATTTCACAGGTTCAATCCGTAACTAATTCCAATTCCTGGAGATATGTAAACACACACGAAAATCCTGCAGATTTATTGTCACGTGGTATTTCACCCACGGCACTACAAAATTCCGATATATTGTTTCATGGCCCTCCATGGCTTTCATTGTCTGAAAATTTCTGGCCTCATCAACCCTTCAAACAGGTTAAAATTCCTGAACTTCGATCTTCTGTTAATCTATCTGCAAGAATTTGCATGAATCTCGACATTATTTACAAAATTTCTTCCTTGACTAAACTACAACGAATTGTAGCCTACTTATTACGTTTCTGTAAAAATTCCAGGCTAACCATGCCAAAAAGAACCTTTACCAATTTAACATGTGACGAAATTGCCTGTTCTCTGATTTGTCTTATTCGCATTGTGCAAAATCAGTCTTTCTCTGATGATTTCACACATCTCAAAAAACATGGCAAGGTCGATCATAAAAGCAAACTTCTCACCCTGAATCCTTTTCTTGATCAAGATGACATAATTCGAGTTGGTGGAAGAATTCACAACGCTGATATCTCATACGAGAGAAAGCATCCCATTGTACTTCCACAAAAACATCATTTTACAGACATACTTGTACGGCATGAACACATAAAATTACAGCATGCTGGTCCACAGCTACTTTTATCTTCCTTGCGAGAGAAATATTGGCCTCTCAATGGGCGTTATGTCGTTAGAAAGGTTGTTAGAAACTGCATCCCATGTTTCAAGGCAGCTCCAAAACTCGAAACTTATTTAATGGGTAATCTACCTTCTTCACGTCTTACTCCTTCACGACCCTTTACCCACTCGGGACTTGATTATGCGGGACCTTTTCTTTTAAAGGACCGTCTTACGAGAAACTACAAGACTATTAAGGGTTATGTAGCACTTTTTATTTGTCTGGCCACAAAGGCTATACACTTAGAGGTTGTGAGTAGTCTGACTACGGAATGCTTTATAGCAGCTTTAAGACGTTTTACTTCTCGACGGGGTAAATGTGCTTCTATTCTTTCCGATAATGGGAGCACCTTTAAAGGTGCCAACAATGAACTTTCCAACTTTCTCAAGGCTAACAATTCTGCCTTACATGACACACTCTTTTCTGAGGGTATCGATTGGAAATTTATTCCACCGCGTTCACCTCACTTTGGTGGTATCTGGGAAGCTGGGGTAAAATTGGTAAAATACCATCTTAAACGAGTAATTAGCAATACGGTTCTCTCCTATGAGGAGTTTTCCACTGTTTTGATTCAAATTGAAGCAATTCTTAATTCCAGACCTCTTTTTCCTATGTCTAATGACCCCTCAGACCTACTTCCTCTCACACCCGCACATTTTCTGGTTGGATCACCTCTCACATCAGTTCCTGACCGCAATCTGTTAGATGTTATGGAGAACAGATTGAGCAGATTTCAAAAGGTGCAGCAAATGGTGCAATGCTATTGGACACGATGGTCCAAAGAATACGTCTCTTCTCTTCAGCAACGTGTTAAGTGGAAGAAACAATGCAGTTCCCTTCTCAAGATCGGTTTCCTAGTACTTGTTAAAGAAGATGGACTGGAACCTCTTAGATGGGCCTTAGGTAGAGTGACTGACATCCATTCCGGCAGTGATGGAATTGTGCGTAGTTGTAGCGTTTACGCTACTGATTAACCCCTTTAGAAATTTTTATTACCCGCCTACGATCGATTTTAAATCGACATTTCCCCACCCACGCACTGTTATCGCTTTGAAAGGAAGATCGATTTTATGCGGAAGCGGAACGATTAGTTTTGGAGAACTCGTTAACGCAGCCACGTCAACCGGTGAAATTGTTCACCTTCAAAGTGACGGAATTGGAGCAAGGAAGATAATTTGGGGAAGAATAAAATAGAAATATTAATATCTAATTCAAAGAATCATATCTCAGTAATAAAAATAATAATAAGTAAATTTTTTAAAATCAATATTTATAAGAGTTCCACATAAAAGGAAGATTTTTTTGGCGTGCTGCAGCTCCATGTAAGTAAATCATTTCATACGTATTATCTCCTTATCATATAATCAAATTTATCATTGTATTTAGTATTTCTTTAGAGATTTATTTTTGAGTTCCGAAATAATTTAAATATAAAATTTCCTTGATTTACTTGCAAAGAACAGAAGGTCATTTTTTTTATATAGTTAAACTTAAATTCTGTTTTATTCCACGTCGTTATCATTAAGTTTTTTTGGTTCCCATTTTGTATCTAACTTTTTTGGTGGAATATAAAAAGGTTCGACAAATATTGGACAGCCTTCTATATTCTGCGCATGTTCTTTTCATGGCGCAAGCCTGTCATGTCTACGAAGTAAATTCGGAAGTTCTGACATGTTGACATAACCTAATGTTTTGATGTTTTGTTTTGGTGCAGTCAATCCATGCTGCTACACCTATTGAATTGTATTTATTAAATTAAATAATAATTTTAGATTCCGTCACTTCACTTGAGGATATTCTCTTCAGAATATTCCCTCAAGGACTAGTAACTAAATTCCTTAAACTAGTTAGCAACTTGTGTATGTAACCCGTGGATTTTGCTGTCACCCAGAGACCAGTGACTGGTTGTGGTTTTGTGCCCAGGATTCGTCTTTACAGCCATAAACTGATGTAACCGTGCCAAGAGGAATTTTCCTATGGACTTATGGGGCTGTAAAGATAAGTTGTTTGACTGTTTAATTGTTTAACTTTTGTTACTTCCTATTTAGTAGTATACCCTCTTCATATGCATATGACAAGGTGAACATTTTTTTTTTGATAATTTAATTATAAAATATTTGGGGAGGGAAAAAGGACACTTCATGTGTTATTAGGTTTTAATTAGGATTTCAAGAGTACTGACCAAACTCACTTTTGCTATAATATATTTTTTTTAATACATTTGATATACTTAATACAATTTGATATTGGGAGAGGGAAATAAATTTAATGTGGTTTTTTTTTAAATATGATGTAATGAGTATGGAACAACTCACTTTTTGGATGTAATATATTTAATAGAATTGTAACAGAGTTATCATTGTTGATATCTGTACAATACAGTAATTATTATCTCATTTTAGTAGAACTATTTAAATTTAAATTACTAACCTTTGTGTTAAGACTTAGGCTACCCTACGGACTATTCTTGATTTATACTAATATTTCATATTTTATTTGGCCAGTGGTAGTGACTATTCGCTTGTTGAGGGGCTATTAGGTCCCATTGTATGTGTACACCATCCACTACCACTGTTATTTGGCTTTGCATTATATGTAAATTGTTTATACACATATACCTATATACATTTTTTATAAATATATTTATTGTTGCTATTTTGAGTTTTATTTCAGTTCTACTAACCAGTATATAACATAGCAAAACAAGATTATTATTTAGTATTTTTGTATTTCAGAGTATTATCTCCAGATTCATTTGTTACTTCAAAATCTCAACTATCGTTGAGTTGGCGCCCTTCTTTTCTCTTCTTATTGTTCTCTTTCTATAAATTTATTCCCAGTGACCTTCTTCAGTTGTATCACATTTGATATTACCAGGTCTCATTTCTTTCTTGTCTCATTAGCTCATTATCTCTTGTTATTGTTGTTTATATCTTTAAAGCCACAATCCAGTGCATTGAAGCTAGCCCGAACACTCACTTGAGATTTAGTGTCTCTTTGGCCATTTAAATTTGTTCCTCTGAGCTTAGCCCTATTTTTAGTATTTTTTTTTTCATCACTTCTCTTTCAGTTCTTCTGAAATTTGGAAGTTCTACACTTCCTAAAATCCAATACTCCCGGAGTATTGAGCGTTTCATAGTGTAATGCTAAAAACAAACTCTGGTGTATACAAACGTCCGGTTGTGAAGTTATGTGTACTACCGAACGAAGATCAACTTTAGTTTTTTTTTGTGTTTAGATAAACTTTATAATTTCGGCTTAATATTGACTTGCTGACTTTGTACATTTGAATTTTTGAACCCCCTTATGGCGTTCAAAGGGGGCGGCTTATGTTAGTAGGTAGATAGTGTTCCTTCTGGAGCGGAAGTGACGTCACACGTCGATCGTCAAGCGTACGTATCCTCATGGGCCAAGGCCACGCCCCCCTCGTGACGTAGGAACGTGCCTAGGGTCTCGAGGCCACGCCCCTCGACCAATGGTGACGTAGGAACGTACCTCGTGTCTCTAGACCACGCCCCTCGGCCAATGGTGGCGTAGGAACGTCCCCCCATGTCTTGCTGACCAATGGTGGACGTTCTCGTGACGTCGGAACGTGTCGTCGACCAATGGCAGCATAGCAGCGTCAGTGGTGGGAATAGCAACACCCCCAGCGACCAATGACAGCTCAGAATTTGAATAAACATCATAGAAATGGCGGTCTAGCGATGAGGAACCAATGGTGACATAGTAACGCCCTCCTCGTGACGTCGGAACGTGTCGTTGACCAATGACAGCATAGCAGCGTCAGTGGTGGGAATATCAGGCCAATGGTGGCATAGTAACGCCCTCCTCGTGACGTCGGAACGTGTCGTCGACCAATGACAGCATAGCAGCGTCAGTGGTGGGAATATCAGGCCAATGGTGGCATAGTAACGCCCTCCTCGTGACGTCGGAACGTGTCGTCGACCAATGACAGCATAGCAGCGTCAGTGGTGGGAATAGCAGACCAATGGTGGCATAGGAACGTCCCCCAATGGCCTGCTGGCCAATGGAGGACGTCCTCGTGACGTCGGAACGTGTCGTTGACCAATGGCAACATAGCAGCGTCAGTGGTGGGAATAGCAACACCCCCAGCGACCAATGACAGCTTAGAATTTGAATAAACAACATAGAAATGGCGGTATAGCGATGAGGGACCAATGGTGTCATAGTAACACCCTCCTCGTGACGTTAGAACGTTTTTCTCGACCAATGATGCCACTGAAACGTGTCCTCAACCAATGGCGGACATCCTCGTGACGTTGGAGGCCAATGGTGTGCATCAACGGCCAATGAGAAAGACGTGCATCGACTAATGGTGGAGTCGTACCACAATATTAACGAAAAGACGCCCCCAGTCCCCCCCATTCCCCCCGAAAAGACGTTCCCAGTCCCCCCATTCCTCCCGAAAAGACGCCCCCCCAATAATAACGAAGCTACACGTCCAACGTAACCAATGAGAACGATGTACAATCGCTGGTCGGTGACTGCGTTCTATGAATTGACAAAGAGAAGAAGACGAATGACAGACAAAGAGAGCAATTTTTCCTCGTATTTTTTTGTAATTAAAACCTACAACCATTAGCGTAAAACTTCTAAATTTTTTCAATTTATATTTTACGAGTTACCTCGTATATATTTTATCGATTACCATAATAACAAAAATTCGTTTATTTTTCAATTTATACTTTACATGATCAGTTGAATGCTACTGAGAATAATGACATCACCCGGATACGCCGGCTATTAAAAATGTCTCACGCGATCACGATATATAGCCGGAAACACGTGCACATTCCAATTCGATTATTTAATGTAAGATAAAATATATTCGCATGGAGGCAGGAAGCAGGTGCATAATCCGTTGTATTTAATAATTAAGCCCGGCATGTGATGCATAAATGAATAGTCTTACGAAATATTGCGCAACATAGTTTTAGCGTGGGAGAGGCTGTTGGATAAAGAGCAGATGCACTACATATCGTCAGTTCAATTCTGATCATCCTTCAGACAAGTTGTGTGTTTTGTGCAGCGTCAGCAATTATACAAAGTACCGTTCGGAGAAGTTCTGTGTTTGTGAAGTGCCGGCAATTATATATACAAAAGTAAGTTTTATAATACTTAACCTTTTTTATATCATTTAGAATTCATCATTATCTTTACTAATTTCCAATTCTTAATAATTTTTCTGATTTAAACATTTTATTCAAATTACTTGGTTATATTCTCCGTTCTAAAAAAAAAAAAAAAATGTTTGTAAATAGTGCGGTATTTGTAATTTTTTGTTTCTATGAAAGTTTTGTTAGTTAAAACTATTTCATTGTTAAATTAAAAAATATACATATTATAATAGATAGAATTTTTGTAAAATAATATTGCTACTCAAAGATATTTCACTGTTAAATTAAGAAATTGCTAGTCAAAGATATGTTACTGTTAAATTAAGAAAATATATATTGTTGCAGATGGACCTAAAAAAGATTAATGCATCCTCTCTGCTTACAGAGAAGACAATCAAGCCAATTAGAAAGCTAAACAGCCTACCCGTAGGAGTACCCCAGAAGATAATTGCGGCAAGAGAAGTCGATACGAAATTTGGGAAATCCATCCTTATTGAATTAGAAAAGGAGGTGACGTTCTTGCCGCAAAGGGTGGTTGAACTCTACAGGCCGCATTTGGAACATTTCAGCGAGGGAAAGTACAGCTTGGTGTTCCGAGGAAACGTTGCCACTGGAAAGGTGCAGCCAGCCGCCTCGTTTGAAATAATAGAAAATTAGAGGATAAAAAAAATATTGGTGAGTTTTTCATTTATTGATTTATTGCTTTTTACTTAATCATGAGTAACATTGGTGATCTTAGTAATGACATTGTACAACATTTAATTAAAGCGCGTGATGTTTTGTTTCGAAATTATACACCGCGAGAAGCGAATATTTGGTTAAATCACATTAAAAGGCATTTGACTTTGTTTACTAAAGCGATTCGGTGTGGGGACTTGGAATTAGCTAAATTACGGCAACTACAGACAAACGCGGGGCATTTAAAGACAATTAAATCGGAAATTCAAAATTTCGGTCTTCGCGTGGGTGGTGGAATTACTAAACATCGTCGGGTTAAATGGGAAGATGTAAATTCCGCATTCAAGAGTAGAATCAGAACAGGTATAATTATTAATCTAGGACACAAAGATTTAATGCAATTTTTCGGAGATTGTAGTAAATTGAGATTGTACAAAGTAACACCAAGTTTCTTAACATTGAGCCATTTAAGTTGATCTGTAGCTTGAGTTTCAATTGCTAAAAATTCACAACATTCTGGAGGTTCATCTTCACAATAGCATTGTAGAGGCATGAGGAAAAACTGATTATATTTACGATTAAGTTCATCGATGAATCGGATCCAATCACATATACCGAACAATATCTCATTATTCTCGCTGCTTAATTTAACACCTGGTTCAAATGATTGAGCTGAACTTAATCCAACTAATACTTTTAAATTCTCAAAATTATACAAAGTATTAAGCAGCATCACTTCACTTTTAGCTTTTACTTCCACACTGTTCATGTTGTAATGCCTACGTTTCGCGAAATAAAGCTGTGAACATGAAAACTTTTAATTATATCTTCTTACCTCTCCACTCCAACGTATAAGTGGGGATATCGTAACATTCTACGCAGGACATATTTCAACGTAGGACGTGGCATAAGAAGACGAATAAAGAGTTTATTAAAAAAATGTGTCAGGTGTGGGATTCGAACCCACGCACCCTTTCGGGTATCGGAGCTTAGATCCAACGCCTTTGACCACTCGGCCAACCTGACTTATAGTATTCAATGTAGGATGTGGCATATTATATAACATTTGACGTATTAGCGCGGAACATGAAATATAACTGAGTAATTGATAGCGTCTGCTATTTATCTAACTGCCTCTCCCACGCTAAAACTATGTTGCGCAATATTTCGTAAGACTATTCATTTATGCATCACATGCCGGGCTTAATTATTAAATACAACGGATTATGCACCTGCTTCCTGCCTCCATGCGAATATATTTTATCTTACATTAAATAATCGAATTGGAATGTGCACGTGTTTCCGGCTATATATCGTGATCGCGTGAGACATTTTTAATAGCCGGCGTATCCGGGTGATGTCATTATTCTCAGTAGCATTCAACTGATCATGTAAAGTATAAATTGAAAAATAAACGAATTTTTGTTATTATGGTAATCGATAAAATATATACGAGGTAACTCGTAAAATATAAATTGAAAAAATTTAGAAGTTTTACGCTAATGGTTGTAGGTTTTAATTACAAAAAAATACGAGGAAAAATTGCTCTCTTTGTCTGTCATTCGTCTTCTTCTCTTTGTCAATTCATAGAACGCAGTCACCGACCAGCGATTGTACATCGTTCTCATTGGTTACGTTGGACGTGTAGCTTCGTTATTATTGGGGGGGGCGTCTTTTCGGGAGGAATGGGGGGACTGGGAACGTCTTTTCGGGGGGAATGGGGGGGACTGGGGGCGTCTTTTCGTTAATATTGTGGTACGACTCCACCATTAGTCGATGCACGTCTTTCTCATTGGCCGTTGATGCACACCATTGGCCTCCAACGTCACGAGGATGTCCGCCATTGGTTGAGGACACGTTTCAGTGGCATCATTGGTCGAGAAAAACGTTCTAACGTCACGAGGAGGGTGTTACTATGACACCATTGGTCCCTCATCGCTATACCGCCATTTCTATGTTGTTTATTCAAATTCTAAGCTGTCATTGGTCGCTGGGGGTGTTGCTATTCCCACCACTGACGCTGCTATGTTGCCATTGGTCAACGACACGTTCCGACGTCACGAGGACGTCCTCCATTGGCCAGCAGGCCATTGGGGGACGTTCCTATGCCACCATTGGTCTGCTATTCCCACCACTGACGCTGCTATGCTGTCATTGGTCGACGACACGTTCCGACGTCACGAGGAGGGCGTTACTATGCCACCATTGGCCTGATATTCCCACCACTGACGCTGCTATGCTGTCATTGGTCGACGACACGTTCCGACGTCACGAGGAGGGCGTTACTATGCCACCATTGGCCTGATATTCCCACCACTGACGCTGCTATGCTGTCATTGGTCAACGACACGTTCCGACGTCACGAGGAGGGCGTTACTATGTCACCATTGGTTCCTCATCGCTAGACCGCCATTTCTATGATGTTTATTCAAATTCTGAGCTGTCATTGGTCGCTGGGGGTGTTGCTATTCCCACCACTGACGCTGCTATGCTGCCATTGGTCGACGACACGTTCCGACGTCACGAGAACGTCCACCATTGGTCAGCAAGACATGGGGGGACGTTCCTACGCCACCATTGGCCGAGGGGCGTGGTCTAGAGACACGAGGTACGTTCCTACGTCACCATTGGTCGAGGGGCGTGGCCTCGAGACCCTAGGCACGTTCCTACGTCACGAGGGGGGCGTGGCCTTGGCCCATGAGGATACGTACGCTTGACGATCGACGTGTGACGTCACTTCCGCTCCAGAAGGAACACTATCTACCTACTTATGTTAAAACTTTAAAAGATCTGACGACGGTCCTGTCGTCTTTGAAACGCCGCATATCTTAGTTTGACGACGACCTCGCTAAGGGAGATTAGAAATTACCGTTAGAATTTATTTTTAGAAGTATCCACCTTTTGGGAAACTACCTAACAACCCTGATTCATTATTATTCCGTTTCCAGTCATAGATGTAACATGTAGTGTTAATTTATATTTGTAATATTTTAGTTGTATTATTACAAACAATTAAGTTTTCTTTTTTTTATATTATAAAAACAGTTTATATAACAGTCACATAGAAGTAATTAAATAGTTTCATGTACGGTCTTTTGTTCTTTACTAAAACCACGGGAAGTCCAAATAATATTTAAAAACAAGTAACTGGAAGAACTCAAGATTCCCGGTTTTCCACTGAACAGTTACCAACATTTCTGATCCGGCTCGAAGGACCGGATCAGAAATGTTGGTATGGAAGGATCCATACATAACAGAAAGTTAGGTTATATGGGTAATACAAACGGCAAAAAATGGAAAAGCACTTGGTTCCGTTGAACATGGAATTAAAAAATTGTGTGGTCTCTTAACAGAATTTATGGCAATGTGATATTATTAACTGATTGACAATCTTAGTCTTGAGTCTTACCTCATTACAATAAGACTCCTTATTTTTGTGGAGTACCGAAAGTTTATAAAACGAATATACCACTTAGACCCATTTATAGTACCATGAATTATCCTTGTAGTGAACTATTAAAATTTTTATTAAATATTATCCAAACATTTTTTAAATAAATTATCAAATATTATTTAATTCAAATAATACTTTGGTAAACTTTGACATATATAGTTTATTTACGAATGTGCCATTAGATAAGACTTTAAATATAGCCAAGACAAAATTAGAGAGTGATGATACATTTGGCAACTAGAACAAGACTAAACATATCAGCTATAATGAAGTTATTAACATTATGTACTGATAATACATATTTTCACCTAAGTAATGAATTCTATAAACAAAATTTTGGTCCAGCAATGGACTCTAGTTTATCTCCATTATTAGCCGACATATTTATGAAAGATTTAAAAAAAAATTATTTCTAAACAAAATTTAAAACTCACAGTATGGTGGAGATATTCTCAATATAGCCTCATGGATCAGAGTTGTTGGACACATTCCTGAATGATAAAAATGATAAAGAAGAGACAATAACCTTTACGATGGAAAAGGAATATAATAACACACTACCTTTCCTGAATGTTTTAATCTCTAAGAACGATACTGGATATGAGACTCAGGTGTATAGACAACTAACACACATCAACAGATATTTAAATTTCAATTAAAATCTCAAAATAAATATTAAAAAGGGAATCATTAAATCCTTATACGATACAGCCAAAATTGCTTGTTCTAACGAATATTCATTCAGCAAAAAACATATGTTTTATTAGAAAATGAACATCCTTTATGTTTTATAAATAAGGAATTTTCAACAATCGACCGAATAGAACAGATCAATTTAGAACAAGATCCTACAGCATACACAAGGAATAATACGAGGAAAATGACGACACCATACATAAAAGGATTATCAGAAAAACTTAAAAGGATAGGAAATAAATTCAACATTTCAACAACATTTAAAACAAAAAACTCATTAAGGTCTATTTTGTCTAAAACCAAACCTAACAATGAACAAGAAAGAACAAAGTATTTATAAAATACCTTGTGAATGCGATCAGTTTTATTTAGGTGAAACATTAACGCCATTAACGCCATTAAATGAACATCAATCTTATAATAAAAATAGAGAATTTGATAAATCTCAAATACGTAAACAAGCATGGAATAATGAACATAGGATTCAATGGAATGGTTCAAATATCAAGGTCCTAAAAGAAACCGATGGTAAAAACAGAAAAATCAAAGAAGCGGCTCTAATTATGCCAAATGAGACCAATTGTGTCGCAAATTCCTCGGCAGAATGTAGTAGAATCTGGTTACCCATATTAAAAGAGGAAGTTATTAAAAGTAAAATACCAGTATTAGTATGTCAGTAACGTATAAAGGATACATCATTTATGGTTTTTAAATAACAGACATATAAATCAGAATTTGGTGTTTATTGAAAGTAAATGCACGATCAAATACTTACCATGTCGGGATAGTATTATGAGGTTTTTTTCCTGGTTTTTCTCTCATAATTTAATATGGAGTCACTAACAGGAGGATTTTACTGTCATCATGGCATGTGTTTGTCTTTTTAAAAACGAATTACATGCTATGATTTTTTCTGACGGATATTCTCAAGTTAAAGTTAATTTCATGTAATCGAATAAACTATCTTATAAGTAAAGTCGTCCCAGTCGTATCATTTTAAAGTCGTCTACTTTAAAATGTATAATGTATGTCTGAATTGTCAATAAAAATAAATCAGATAAAATTCAATTATTAGAAGAATTTTTCACCAAGTAACAAAAAAAAACAAAATTTGTTTAATTTACTAATGTTTGTATTTTAAAACGATTTCCCAAGTGGAAATTGAAACGTCAATAAACGTATTTTAACTTATAATTGTGGCTTATTCACATTTAATTACTTTAAAATGCTACAAGAAAATAGCTTCAGAACGATATTAAGAATCCTTTATAAGAATTTAAAAGAACTTGGTAATGATAATTGACCATGGCGTTAGAAAAATTTTCATTATGTTGGAACAATTTCACAAAAATATGAGTTCAGGAATAAATAAAAAGCACATAAAATGGTTCTTTCAGTTTGTAGCTCATATTTTAAGGAAATTTTTAAGTCAAATCCCTGAAAAAATCCTTAGTAATTTTGACAAACGTGACATACGAGGCACCAAGAGACTTGCTACAATTTATATACCATGGAGAAGTACAAATTAGACAGGAGAGTGTAAATGCGTATATTAAAACATCCGAATCATTAACAATACAAGGACTCAATTTCTGTCCTCAATTTTTAACCCCTTATAGTAAAGCTCTATGTGGTAGGCAAAATAATCGTTACAAAGCCACACATGAAGTGAATTTCTTTTGTTTCGGGGAGAATGGTTTATTCTACACAAAAAGTGTTTTATTAACATTTTTGTTCATAATTATATCAGCTGCATGTTTTTTGTTTGAAATATTTTTTTTTTCACAGTGTACAGATTCTGGGTAAATCAATTGTTTTCCGTCTTTCACCGGGGAGATTTTAGAGAAACGCCCAGGGGTGGAATTGACAAAATTTTTTGCAGTTTTTTGTTTCGGACCCAAAATTGATATTCTTCGCAGAATTTAGCTTCTTTAACAACTTAAATCTCTGATGACTGGACTAATACAAATAGTTTTAACAGTAATTTTACTGTATATGCACAATAATGAATAAATTATATTAAGTTTAACAAAAAACTAAAAGCTCTAGTTAAAAAGGTAATTTTTAAATATTTAAACAACTTTAATAAAAACACCATTAAGCAAAAATTTATTTTTTAATGTCTCCCTTTATCCAGATAAAAGACAGAGTGATTTTAGTTTGCTATTAATTTTAAATTTTATATGGATTTTCAGTAATACATTATTAATAAACAATATGTTTTTTAAAAAATTAAAATTATTTTTTCAGTTTATTAAATTAATATTTATATAGTTTAGAGTGTAATAAATTAAATGATCATAAACGATCTATGTTTTTACAATAAACGGTCCCAAGCCCAGATAAAAGAGGAGGGTTGATGGGCTAGGTTAGCATCCCACCCATTTTAAAAGGCAACAAGGCTCAAAGAACCGATATTTTCAAAGACCAAGAGATAATGGAAAACCAAATGTATGACAACATCTAAATACCCACGACGGTGTAAAATCGAAATTGATGGGAAAACAATAAAGCAAGAAGGAAGGTTGAGAATAGATATAACTAGTTACGGAGATGTTGAAGAAGAAGTACGACAACAAAGCTTAAAAGCAAGTAAAGCGGGGGATTTTCTTAATGGCACAATCTGGAAGAACAAACACCTAAGACAAGATACAAAAACAAGAATCTATAAAGCAGCAATTAGACCTATATTAACATACACAGCGGAGACAAGACCTGACACATCTAAAACGAGACGACTGCTAGAAATAACAGAGATGAAAATACTCCGACGAATATCAGGGAGAAGTTTATTGGATAGGGAGAGAAGCGAACACATAAGAAGAGCATGCAATATAGAAGACATAAATAGATGGGTGACAAAACGAAAACAGGAGTGAAACTAACATATCAGTAGAATGACAGAGGATAGAATAGTACGAATAGCACGAGATAAGTCACCAAATGGACGAAGAAGTATTGGCAGACCAAGAAAAAATGATGCGACAATTTAGGACGCTAATATAGAATATACGCCGGAAAAAATAAACTACGAAGTTGTAGATTGCCTCAACTTAAAGCAAAATAAAAGTATATCGAGAAACAGGATTATTTCCAAAATTGTTCAATATGTCTCTCTCACGAATGGTGCTGCAGCCCAAATCAAGCCTGGGCCTCCTTCAAACTGTGCCTCCAACCTTGACGATTATACGTCGGTTTTCTCCAGGTTCTCATGTAGCAATCTGGTAAATGTTCAATTTGCCAGTGTATGAAATAATCTAACGCGATATGCTGGCGATGATATTCTGATAAGGGATACAAACACAGAATTAAAATTAAGCATTAGCATAAAAAATAGAATTAAGTATGAATCTAAGTAAAACCGTTAGCTGAAAATATATATTATGAAAATATTGCAAGTTAAGCATCATGGAAAATAGAAACAGCACTGCTCTCCCAGAAAATAACAATAAAAAATAAAAGTCAACATACATCCAGCACTTACATATACCACATACTACAATTAAAACTTGTTAGTTATTGAGAACTTAAGAATTAAGAGATATTAAGAACATTTATTGAATTCTTTAACATACTACTGCTCTTGACGTCCTGAAATACATGCATCAAAATCATTTTTTGATCTTAGATTGTGTTAAATAAAAATTGACACACACTTCAGCTATTATAAAATAATATAAAAATATTTAAATATATCTTTTCCAAAGCACTGGGGGAGATATGTGACCAAAAAACAAACCATAAATGTAACAATAAAACACTGAAAACTTTGTTTTCAAACTTCCACAAAATTTATTTTAACTATTATCACTACAGCTGTTTCGGCTGATAGCCTTTCTCAAGTGATCTATTTTTGGCTTGGGTTTACAAATTTATAGTCTCTAATGAAATAGGTTGAGGAGGGGAGAACTGTTTGTCTCAAGTTGGTCATTCAGAATTATATCTGTGTTTTTTAATTTGTTGATTTCCATAGATTCTAACAAAGATAGCTTAAGGCCTTTATTTTGAATGTGAAGAATTTTAAATTTGTCATTAAAAGAATGATTATGATCTAGAAGGTGAAGTGCGTATGTCGAATCTGTTTTTCTATTCTTGAAAGCCCTTTTATGTTCTGCTATTCGTTTCTCAAAGTTTCTACCAGTTTGACCGATGTAAGTTTTTGGGCAGTCGCCACATTGAATTTTATACACACCACTATTTAAGTGTTTTTTATTTTGGCTCTTGTTATTTTTAATATATTTACCTAGGTTGTTATTTGTTCGGAAAGCTGGTGTTATTCCTTTCTTTTTTATGTGTTTGGCAATTTTTGTTGTTATTTTGCCTGTATATGTAATCGAGCAGAAGGTACTGGGTTTTTTCTCTGGTGGTGGAAATACTAATTTCAGGGCTTTCTTGTATAGTTTTTGATTTAACATTTTATTAATTGTTTGTTCGTTGTATCCGTTGTTTACTGCTATTTGCTTAATTATATTTAATTCTGTCTCAAAATTTTCTTTTGACATCGGAATTTCTGTTAATCTATGTAACATACTATGATAAGCTGCCAGTTTATGTTGTGTTGGATGGGATGATGAATTGTGTATAGTCGTGTCAGTATGGGTAGGTTTGTGAAATATGGAGAAGTCATGTTTGTTTTGAAGTCTGCTAATTTTTAAATCTAAAAAATTTATGCATTGATTTTGTTCTGTTTCTATTGTAAATTCAATATGACTATGAAGTGAATTAATATAAGATGAAAATTGGTCGAGTTGCCTATCGTGCTATTCGTACTATTCTATCCTCTGTCATTCTACTGATATGTTAGTTTCACTCCTGTTTTCGTTTTGTCACCCATCCATTTATGTCTTCTATATTGCATGCTCTTCTTATGTGTTCGCTTCTCTCCCTATCCAATAGACTTCTCCCTGATATTCGTCGGAGTATTTTCATCTCTGTTATTTCTAGCAGTCGTCTCGTTTTAGATGTGTCAGGTCTTGTCTCCGCCGTGTATGTTAATATAGGTCTAATTGCTGCTTTATAGATTCTTGTTTTTGTATCTTGTCTTAGGTGTTTGTTCTTCCAGATTGTGCCATTAAGAAATCCCCCGCTTTACTTGCTTTTAAGCTTTGTTGTCGTACTTCTTCTTCAACATCTCCGTAACTAGTTATATCTATTCCAGATATCTAAACCTTGCTTCCTGCTTTATTATTTTCCCATCAATTTCGATTTTACACCGTAGTGGGTATTTAGATGTTGTCATACATTTGGTTTTCCATTATCTCTTGGTCTTTGAAAATATCGGTTCTTTGAGCCTTGTTGCCTTTTAAAATGGGTGGATGCTAACCTAGCCCATCAACCCTCCTCTTTTATCTGGGCTTGGGACCGTTTATTGTAAAAACATAGATCGTTTATGATCATTTAATTTATTACACTCTAAACTATATAAATATTAATTTAATAAACTGAAAAAATAATTTTAATTTTTTAAAAAACATATTGTTTATTAATAATATATTACTGAAAATCCATATAAAATTTAAAATTAATAGCAAACTAAAATCACTCTGTCTTTTATCTGGATAAAGGGAGACATTAAAAAATAAATTTTTGCTTAATGGTGTTTTTATTAAAGTTGTTTAAATATTTAAAAATTACCTTTTTAACTAGAGCTTTTAGTTTTTTGTTAAACTTAATATAATTTATTCATTATTGTGCATATACAGTAAAATTACTGTTTAAAACTATTTATATTAGTCCAGTCATCAGAAATTTAAGTTGTTAAAGAAGCTAAATTCTGTTAAGAATATCAATTTTGGGACCGAAACAAAAAACTGCAAAAAATTTTGTCAATTCCACCCTGGGCGTTTCTCTAAAATCTCCCCGGTGAAAGACGGAAAACAATTGATTTATCCAGAATCTGTACACTGTGAAAAAAAAATATTTAAAACAAAAAACATGCAGCTGATATAATTATGAACAAAAATGTTAATAAAACACTTTTGGTGTAGAATAAACCATTCTCCCCGAAACAGCTGTAGTGATAATAGTTAAAATAAATTTTGTGGAAGTTTGAAAACAAAGTTTTCAGTGTTTTATTGTTACATAAAATGAATTTCCATCAAGTAACGGTCGAATCCATCAATTATTTCAAACCATAAATATTTGGTAGTATATTCTGATCGCATATAATTTGGACTAGAGATCATCCCTCATCAATCCAAAAGTTACCTTGAAACTTATAATATTGTCAATAAGCTTTTAATTATCAAATCGTTTAGTTCACAAGTTATCTTGTTTACAAGATCGATACAATCAATATTGTTTATGGTTTTTGCTACGCGTATACACGATGCTTATCGTACTCGAGGACATCCTCCAACAAGGTGCTCAGACAACATCAAGTGCATCCAGCACAACTGGATTCAGGATGCTTAAGATCTCATAGAATGGAATTATTTATGGATGCCTATGTTTAGCAGTGGACGCAATATAGCTAATGATGATAAAAGGTCAAAAACAAATCCTCTTTTCTCGTAAATACTCAGTATGGTGTATAATATGACCGAGGTAAGCCGTGTTTCCCGTAGTAGATCAGAATAGTTAAGGCTAGGTTTTTATTTTATTTAAAAGACTTCTGCGTTTGGCGTTCTACTGGTTCAGCCGATTCGTACTATACGTCTGTAGGTCACATTTCAAATGATAGTAACTTTTTTAAATCTTCTTGATTAATCGTCCAAGTTTCACATTCACACAGCAGTAAGGGCAAAACGAAGAACTTTAGTGTCCGAAGTCTTAACTGGATGGCCAACTTTGGGCAGAATATAAATTTTTTTATGTTAACAAAACCGGTCCTGACCTTAGATTAAAGAAACCAGGTTTCGTTAATCTAAGGTCCTGACGATTTCAATGCGTCTTCTAATCCGTTTAATCCATTTTGAGTAGTACAGTTATGTGTTCTTCTTTTAACTTTTTTGGGCTGTTTTGCATGTAGGTCAAAAAGGAAAGTTTTTGTTTACCTCTAGTTATTGATCACAATTCCGTTGATTTTGATACCCTCTGGGCGTTCTTCCCAAGATTCCTTAATAATTTGTGCCACAAAGACGTTAAAAAGAAGACGGGAAGGAGGCATTCCTGATGCACTTTTTAAGTGGATCAAATATATAAGGGAATGCTGACAAGATCTCGACATATGAGTTACAGGTCATGGAAGGAATACACAACAAAGAGCTACAAAACACTTGGGTCCATAGGAGTGCAATAAAAATGAAAGACGTCCTTAATGGACATACAGTTCTTTAAAGTGTTTTATTTTTAACGATTATAGCTTCATGGCTATTTTTTATTGTACTTTTGGATATATGCATTACGAAATAAAACGCTTATTTTTTTAACTATTTGAACTAAGATAAAATATTTTAGGATTAACGGTAACTAAGATATGGTTCGTCAAATTGTGATGTTTGTAACGATTTGTATATACCTAAATGTACAAGAAAATAATATCTAGTCGCCGAAATAGGAACATGGCGTTTGACGAGAGTATTTACAAGGAACTAGATCCTCTTAAAAAGTACGATTTAATAGAAATTTTTATATCTAAAAAGGTGCCAGACTCGTTAAAAGTAAGTAAAAGTATCAAACAACTGGTGGGATACAGGGAGACTAATAAGTTCGCTGAAAATGGTGTGATCAACAGTGATATTCTCAAGTTGACGTTAGGAATCAATAAGCTAATAGGTAATCTAAAATGTGCTAATATTAAAAGTCAATACTTGAAAGCTCTAAACAGTGAACAGTTGTTAAAATCGAAAAATATTCCTTCAAATGCACCTACTAGTTCGAACGTTGCCAAATCGTCAGAGAAAACAGTTAAACCTCATAATACTAATGTGTACAAATCTACGGACAAAGAAGACAATCGTGAAATCGAAAACAATTATAAAACGTTAGAGAAAAAAAAGAAGGTAAATGTAGGTCAACTACCGTCTCTACATCAATTCCTCAATCGCCCAATAAGAAAAATGATCTTATCACGGAACAAGAAAAAATTATGACGCCAATTGTTTCTATGGGAGAAGGAGGTGTAGGAATTTTGGTTCGACAAGGTCTTAATTTTAATATCAATCTCAACTCTGGGATAAAGCAATATTGTGCTGATAAACATTCTGAATTTTGTATTATTTTTTTCAAAGACAAGAAAAATAACTCATATGTTATATTAAATTGTTACAGATCTGTTCGATCCTAATTTGTAGAAAACATTATTTGTTATCAATATTAATTTCCCTGCACTCAATATTCTCTTCTCTCGTCGGAAGATATTGTTTATCACGCGGTAAAAAGAGTAGTTTTGGGACGCAAATAAGACCAGTGACCAGTTAGCAAAAAGACATCAAACTAGCCACTCCAGTCGATAAAAAAATACATTTTACGAATTTTACGTTCGCTTAGTGCTGTTGGGTGCTGATACAAGTTTTCGCAACTAAATAAAGAAATTTCAAATCGTCATTTTTAATGTGAATTTCCTACAGCCGATCCAATCGTCAAAAAAGATAGGACATCACAGAAAGTGCTCAAACGCCCGTTGGCTTTTTACAGTCCTCCAACAAAAAAGGGTGACAGGAGCAAACATTGGACCTCCGAGCCGAATTGGTCTACTTCGTCTGGATTTTAGCACCCAAAGAAAACATCGCATCGGTCGCTTCGTCTGAATTTGGTACCTACAGCTTGCAGCATCGAGAAATAAAGGTTAGAATATTTATTCACATACTTTAATCTTGCTTTGAGAGTACATAATTTATTGGCATATGGTTTGGTTTTAATTCATATTCTATCCACTTTATTCTTCATACAAACATTATTTAGCAACTTATTTCTTTAAACACAAATTATATTTGTCGCATTTATATATTAAACAATTGATTTCTTTAAGCTAACCAACATAAATATTGAGATAAACACTTTATTCAGTTACTATTTGTATAATTAATTTACAATATTAATCATTATAAGATAATACATATACAATAAGCAGCCTCCTATAGCAGCACCAATCGAAAGTAATGTCGTTTATTTATAATATAATAAACGCATTTTAAATCAATTTATTTATAATAAAGACATCCCAAGCATTACTAACATTCGGCCCAACATAGCCCTACCACAATCGTTACACAACTCATACCTTCATTTACAACCTCTTATTTTTTATTGCTTACTTATTCACCTATGCTTACTGCATTTAATTGATCAATATATTTATTATAATAATTAGTATATTCCAAAATACATTAAACTTATAACCGTCTCTTAAGCCTATTAGCTTAAATAAATTCATAAAAATGGCCAATGCTGAAAGCCTTAAATACCTTGTAGCTCGTCGTGGCACTATTAAATCCACAATGACTCGCTTTAACAATTTCCTTGAAAAATGTGGAACTCCTTTATCTGGCACAGTCAGTCTTGAATTGCAAACGCGTCTGGATGCCTTAAAAGAGTCAGTTGTTGAGATTGAAAAGGTACAGTGTGATATTGAACGTATTTGTCTGTTTGATACAACCTCTAACCTCGGTAATCAAGATGATAAACGAGAAGAGTTCGAAAGCAAATATTATGCCTCAGTACTAAGCGACATACTTCTAACGCTCAGATTCACGGACACCACCCAGGTCATCTTCGCCAGTGCTCAACCCTCATCGTCTTAATTCATATTTACCACCAATTCCATTACCCCTTTATTCTGGATCCTACGAAATGCGGACAACTTTCAAAGAAACCTTTGAGTCACTTATTGACAATAATCCTACTATTCATAAGATTGAAAAATTTGATTATCTTAAATCCAGTTTAAAGGGAGAAGCCGCTCAGATTATTGGAGCACTATCCGCAACCGAAGCAAATTATGAAACAGCCTGGCATCTACTGTGCGACCGTTATGAAAACAAAAGAGCAATTATTCATGCTCACGTTAAATCCATCTTCGAGCTAAGTCCTACTAAAGATGAGTCGTCTCATTCGCTGAGGAAACTTTTAGACACCTTCGTCAACCATTTTAAATCTTTAGGAAACTTAGGGGAATACGTCTTCGAGTGGAGTACGATTCTAATATATCTCTTAACATCCAAAATTGACATCAATTGTCGAAAGGAATGGGAAAGATATCTCATAACAGAGATGAGCCTAACATCAAGGCATCTTACAAATCTTCAACACTTACCACCTTAGCTCAAGCGCCAACAAGGTGCAGTCTATGCTCAGACAACTATTTTATCGACTCTTGCTCTAAGTTTTGTACCATGCCAATATTAGACCGATTTGCTAAAGTAAAGGAACTTCATCTGTGCACAAATTGCTTAAGAGCCAGACATAAAACTTTAGAATGTAAATCTAGCTATTCCTGTAAGACATGTCAAAATAAACACCACACTCTTTTACATATAGCTTAATCTGAGTCGCAAAATCATCATTTTAAAAACAATGTATCTACCACATCTAATTCTCAGCAATCTCATCAAAATAATCCTAGCACTTCTAGAGAACCACAAGCATCCTGTAACTTACATTCATTTAACCAAAATCCCAATTCATTCACACTGTTAGCTACTGCTGTAGTAAAAACATTTGAAAAAAATCGACAACCCATACAGGCCAGAGCCATCCTAGACAGTGGAAGCCAATCCAATTTTATTACTCAAGAACTATTTGAGAAACTAAATCTTCTATATGAACATGTTAACCTACCTATAACGGGTATAAATCGCGTTACAACGTCACTTACTAAGCATGTGAATTTAGAAGTAAAATCTGTAAATGGAGACTTCACTTTCGAAATGCCTGCTCTCGTAATTAATCAAATAACCAACCTAACAACTCAGCATTCAATCAACCCTTCTTATACTAACATGCCCAACAATATCACATTAGCTGACACACAGTTCTATGATCCTTCTGAAGCACACCTACACATCGGTGCAGGAGTATTCTTTAACCTCATGGGTTCTGGATAAATAAAAGGTAATAAAGGTCAACCATTTTTACAACAAACTCTTCAGAACAGTATCGAAAAATTCTCGAAAATTGAAGAGAACTATACCACGATCCCTTCTAAATACCATGACTCCATTTTCAATCTACCACAATTCAAGACGACACTGGACATTTTCAAGTGAGTCTTCCTCTTAAACCTCAAATTTTACAACTAGGCGATTCTTATGGCATAGCTCCTAAACGATTCCTATCAATAGAAAGGAAGCTACAGAAAAATCCCATTCTAAAATAAGCCTATGCCAAATTTATGCCACAGTACATCGAACTTGGACACATGTCTAAAATTTCGGGTCTAGAACCTGATATTTTTCCTTCCTATCATTTGCCACATCATGCTGTCGAAAAGAATGATAGTCTTACCACTAAAACTCGTATCGTTTTTGATGCCTCGTGTCCCACTTCTACCGGTATATCACTAAATCATACACTCAAGGTGGGCCCTGTTGTTCAAAGCGATCTCTTTTCCATATTGCTACGATTCAGAAAGCACAACTTCGTATTTACCGGTGACATTGCTAAAATGTATCGCCAAGTGTTGATAGAACCAACACAGCGTAATCTTCAACGCGTGATATGGCGAAATGATCCTTCACAGGAAATTAACATTTATCAGTTAAACACCTTGATATACGGCTTGGCAAGTTCATCATATTTAGCCAATAGATGCTTAAAGGGAATTTTTATACATTCTTCTGCTACATTTCCTGAAGAAAGTCGTAAGCTCAACCTAGATACGTATGTCGATGATGTGGTGACCGGTGCTTCAACTGAACAAGGCTTGATTGCTCTTCGTCAAAACTTAACATCAATATTAAGTTCCTATGGCTTCCATCTAAGGCAATTTTCATCAAACAGTATGGCCCTACTATCAGATATAAATGTAGATGATCATAAAGAAGAATATATAATAAACGATTCATCAAACAGTAAAACTCTTGGCATATCTTGGAATTCCTCAACTGATTCATTTATCTACAGACAAAGATAAAACCGAACCCATACAGTATTACAAAAGGGACAATTCTATTAACCGTAGCTTCTATATTCGATCCTCTAGGCTGCCTTGGGCCAATGCTCGTCCAAGCAAAGGTTCTAATGCAAAAATTATGGATTCAACGACTTGGCTGGGATGATCATATTCCTATGGAACTCTATAAAATTTGAAAATCATTTATAGATAACCTTACTCTTGTTAACTTCTTGAATATACCTCGTCAAATCACTACAAGAGATTCCATTTACATTGAGCTACATGGCTTTTCCGATAGTTTGATAAATGCATATGGAGCTTGCGTATATGTACGATCTATTGATACACACGGTCGCATAGTTAGCAATTTACTGTGCGCCAAATCACGTGTCGCTCCATTAAAGGCTATTTCACTACCTAGACTAGAATTGTGTGGAGCCCTTACTCTTGCTCGTCTAACTAAAAACGTAACTGAATCGTTAGAACTTAATTTCTCAAAAATTTATTTCTATACCGACTGCACAATTGTTCTATGCTGGTTGGGTCTTGAATCTCGCACTTTGAAAACATTTGTATGCAATCGTGTATCCGAAATCCAGCAATTAACAAAGGTAGATGAGTGGCATCATATACCTTCCAATCTAAATCCTGCCGGAAATATAAATAGAAAATAATATCTAGAGGAGCTAGTCCGTCCGAATTGCATGAATGTGATCTATGGTCGCATGGACCTTCATTTTTGTTGCAATCTCAGGATACTTGGCCCTCAAACAATTACATAATCTAACTTCATAGCGCATACTGCTGATCCAGATTTAATGGAAATTAATACAAAATCCATTGTTTTATCTACTCAAGTATCTCCTTTAACCTTAATATCCTCACTTGTCAATAGATATTCTAGTTATATCAAACTGCGGAACGTCCTGGCTTATTGTTTTCGATTCATTCACAATGCTAAAGCTTCAAGGAAATTCCTGATAACTGAAAATCTCACATCAACGAAGGTTGACAGAAGCACACATCATATTATCAGAGACGTCCAGAGAGAAAGCTTTTTTGAGGACATTCATCAATTAAAGGCTCATGGTTGAGTCAAACCTTCCAGTAAATTAAGTCCACTGAACGTGTTTCTTGGCGACTTAAACCTAATCAGAAAGGAAGGTCGTTTAAGACACGCTTCTATCCAATTCTCAGCAAAACATCCAAGTTTACTTCTACATAAGCATCCTCTGACAGAATTAATTATCTTTTATGAGCATACGCGAAACCTTCATCCTGGAGCCCAGGCGACGCTATCTTTCGTCAGACGATCCTTTTGGCAATAAAACGACAGAAATGCGGTCAGATATGTTCTTAGTAAATGTATTCCATATTTTAGAAGCAATCCTCAAACCATGAGCAATTTAATGGGGGATTTACCTGCCTCTCGAGTCAATATGTCTCATCCCTTTGCGCGCTCTGGCGTCGACTACGCTGGGCCATTCAAACTTAAGGAATCTAAATTTCGAAATCGTCGATTTACTAAGGCATATATTTGCGTATTCGTTTGCTTGACTACTAAAGCGATTTACATGGAATTAGCTAGCGAATTAACTTCAGAATGCTTCTTAAGAATTTTAAGACGTTTTGTTGCGAGACGAGGTCTGTGCAAGGTATTTACAATGTGCTAAAAACAAATGCAATCCAAGCCTATTCTCAATAAAATAAAATAACGTGGCATTTCATTCCCGCCAGACCTCCGCACTTTGGAGGGCTATGGGAGAGTGCTATAAATTCAGTAAAAACTCATTTGTACCGTGTCATAAACGATGCCAATCCTTTATCCTATGAGGAATTGTATACTCTTTTAGTACAGATTGAAGGTGTGTTAAACTCTCGACCCTTTCTTTTTATGAGCAACGATCCCAATGATATGGAAGTACTGACTCCGAGCCATTTTCTCATTGGTCATCCGCTTAATATGGTTCCCGCTATAGACTACGAGGATTCGCCGATCAACTGGCTCACCCGATATGAGCTATTGCAGCGCATGTTACAGCATTGTTGGTCCCGGTGGAAAAATTAATACTTGCATACTCTGCAGCAACGAGCCAAGTGGAGATATAGCAAAGACACTGCCAGCTTACAAGGACGGATGGTGCTCCTGAAGGGTGATGGTCTTCCTCCCTACCAATTGTCCCGTGGACGCGTAGGTGCTCTCCATCCTGGCAAAGATGGACTTGTGCGCGTTGTGAGTGTCTCTACCCCAAATGGAAGTGTTAAACGTAGCGTTACTAAACTGTGTCCGTTACCTAATGAACAATAAATATTCTTTCCTTGTTTACTGTAAATGGAACAACTAATTCGAAGGTTTTGTTTTTTTTATTGTATGTAGCATGTTCGTCTATATAAATATTGTATATTTCATTGTAATTCTGCAAGCAACAGCCTAAGCGAACCATTTTTAAATAATTACATCCCTTTCTTTATTGAAGTGTATCCTTAGATAACTTCAAGGGCGGCGGTATGTTCGATCCTAATTTGAAGAAAACATTTTTCGTTATCAATATTAATTTCCCTGCACTCAATATTATCTTCCCTCGTCGGAAGATATTATTCATTATGTCACCTTTTTGTTTCACAATATTCACCTTTTTGTTTAACCTTGAGTGGGCTCTCCCCTCGTTTAAAAACATGTTTTTTATTTTCACGTGGTAAAAAGAGTAGTTTTGGGACGAAAATAAGACTAGTTAGCAAAGAGACATCGAACTAGCCATTCCAGTCGATAAAAAATACATTTTACGAATTTTAGGTTCGCTTAGTGCTGTTGGTGCTGATACAACAAGTTTTCGCAACTAAATAAAGAAATTTCAAATCGTCATTTTTTATGTGAATTTCCTACAACTGATCCAATCGTCAAAAAGATAGGACATCACAGACAGTGCTCAAACGCCCGTTGGCTTTTTACAGTCCTCCAACAAAAAAGGGTGACAGGAGCAAAACAAGATCAATATCTGGTGATTTAAGTATTTTTTTGAATAACCTCGAAGGTATTTTAAATTATTTATATACCTAAACCAAATATACGTTTTGTAATATGTGGTAATTTAGATGTACATACCAGAAATATGACTAACGACCATGTTATTCTGCTCAATGTTTTACTGAATTTTTTAATTGGCCAACTAGGGTCACGGATAACAGCGTAACAACATTAGATAATGTATTTGTAAATTTCCCCAACTCCATTTGTCATATGTACTTGAAAACACTGTATCAGATCACAGTTTTGGTGAAACTTGACTTTGAAACGGAATTGTCATACTTTTTACAAAACAGACAGTGAAGAATTATTAATAAATGACTTTATCGTTAA
This sequence comes from Diabrotica balteata, assembly GCA_918026665.1. NCBI lineage: Eukaryota > Metazoa > Arthropoda > Insecta > Coleoptera > Chrysomelidae > Diabrotica > Diabrotica balteata. The sequence continues at coordinate 65,915,305 of OU898283.1, read as the reverse complement.
CCTCATTAACGAAACTGAACTAATGTTTATGGAATCTAAGATACTAATCTAGCATTTCAAGCTTTTATAAATATCTTTTTGTATCATTTTAATAATAGCTTCCCATCAATAAGGAAAAAAAATCAAAACAACTAAAAATAAATGAATTAATAGTCAAGTGCAAAAGTCTAGTTTTGAATTAAGAAATTTACACGCATTATCAAGGGCAGTAGCAATTCTTACAGATTTTTATTAACAACAAAGGAAAAAACATCGAAAACTTTTCAACAGAACAAGAAAAGATTATTACCAGAAAATCATTACCTCGTCTAATGATCCTAATAAGATCGCGTGGAAAACTGTCAATGATTTTTCAAAAAGTGCTAACAATAATGCTAATACTTGTTTAATGTATGATGACAATAATATAATTACAGGTCGCCAAAGGGTAGCATGCACATTTTTAAAATCAGCATTGATATCTGTCGAAAACATGAGCAGAACAAGAATTCGATATCTACAGATCATGAAAACTTCTTTCAGTTGTATCCATTTACTGGACATAAACTGATCGAACTCCTGCAGAGTAAACTTAAAAACAAATCCTTTAGTGGATTTGAAGAGATATGTACTTGCATTTTTGGTAAAAAACCTTTCATCTTTTATAATAAATCCTTTAACTTATCTCACTAATTTGTCTTTTTGGGGATTTTCCTAATTACTTAAAGACAGGCAAAGTAGTTCCCATTTTTAAAAAAGGAGATCCAAAACTGGTCAGCAATTATAGGCCTATAACGATTTTCAGTATATTTTCAAAGGTATTTGAGTATTGATATTTAAAGAGATTAAATAGTTATCTGAAAAACAATAATATCATAACTAATATCATATCTGAACAATAGACAACAATATGTAAGCCTGCAGATGAGGATCGATGATTGTGTGACCAGTTGTAGATCTAGTCTTGTTACTACAAACATCGGTGTTCCCCAAGGATCTATAATAGGACCAATTCTCTTTGTAGTTTACATTAACGACATCGTAAAAGTGGACAGAGCAGTAAATTTCGCTATATATGCGGATGATACGTCAATTATTCTATCAAAAAAAATCCAACGTAATCCTACAACATGAATGTAATGATTTTCTTTCATCTTTATATTCTTGGTTTTGCGATAACTCGTTGCATCTCTTAATAGCTGGAAAATCTTTAGTTTAATTTTAACAACATGCAAATAGCTACGGTGTCGTTAGTCAAGTTTTTGGGATTAACGGTTGACGAAAGTTTTGATTGGAAGTTGCATTGTGGAGCGGTTGTTTCGAAGTTGAATTCCATTAACTATCTAATTAGAAATTTAAAATATGTTTTGACGGAAAATCAGCTAATTATAATAAATATATGGCCAAGGTATACGGGCCACAGGTGTTTAATCATTTGTCCACAGTTGTAAAGTTCACCAGTTCAATAAATGTATTTAAGAGGAATCTTAGGCAATTTTTATGTGAAAAAGTGTTTTATACCGTCAAAGAATTTTTAAGATCTTAGATATTAGCTGTATTATTTAGCATTTATCATGTATCATTTAGCTTTTAAATTCATTTCATGTATTGTTTAGTCTAGTTTAGTGTTTCGTTTTTAGCAATGTCTATTTATGACTAATTTTATACAAAACTATGTTCGTCAGAAAGAAAATAAAGAAAAGATTTTGAATTTGAATATTCAATAAAAATCATACACACAAGATGAATTTTGCCGAATGTCAGTTTTGAGACCCCAAAAAACTTCTACCCTGGCTTCGTTAAAATCGTTAGAAGTAGAAAACTTTGAAGAACCGTATCTTGCTTAAAATCAGTCCTTGACTCTTCTACATAAACCATTTTAAAAGTAATTAGTGTTTCTTTTGATTTATTGTACCATTACGGAAATAGGGAAAATGGACCAAAAATTGTGTGAGTGACAATCTTTGAAATATCGTATCTAGGATACTACAATTCCTAAAGACTTTGCCAAATGCAATTTAAAAGGGAAAAGATAAAAGCTTTTTTTTCTGTAAAGCATTGCTTAAACCTATACCTTTTGAATTATTTTCGTGTAAAAAAATTAACTCTAAATGGTGACATTTCGATAGGAAATTTAATTTGGAACTACTTTCTATAGATTTGTATGTGGGAAAAGTGCATAGAATTCAACCAAGTGAAAATACAACCACGTGTGACTGCAGCTCTCCGATATTACAACATTCCATTGGAGGACCTAGCAGCTAGAACACACAAGTAGCCCATCGAACGAAGCAATAAGTATCACTTATCAATTGTTAATCTTTGGCAGGGTTAATTATTGTATTTTTTTATTCTAAATAAATATGTTTGGTTAAAATTTGTCTTATTTGCTATCGACTGAGAACTCAGGTTCATTCCTATTTTAAGACAAGACGAACTCACCCTTGAGATACTCAGCTAGGCAAGGTATAGACGATAAGCTCCCGTGGTTGATTGAAGTATTATTTTTACAATAGTACTTCAATTATCTTTGGTAGTCTTATCGTTACAACGTAAAATTGCTTACTACAATTGCTGGAACTACCTTACTACAAATAGAAATGTAGCATGACTTAACAGATACAATTCTAGTACAATAAACGCGATTAGGTAAATCCAATCGCAAAAAAAACAAAAATGAAATAATCAAAAGTAATCCGAAGAAGCGTAGAAACAAAATATTTTCTAAGTCTATAGATTCTTAAAATGGTCCATCGCACCCTCAGTAATATAGAGGCACAATTCAAAAAAGTAGATTTGTGGGAAATCGCGTTTAAAGATTCTGGTATCCGACATTACAGCTATTTTTTCAAATAAAATGCTTATTATTTAAGTTATAAATATGAAATTTGGCAGATTTGTTATTTGATAACTGCACTAAAAATTGCAATGAGGAAAAAATAATAATATAAATAAATTCTATTAATTACAAGGAATGGAAAAAACTACTTTCGAGTTAGTCCCGTATAGTATAAAAAACCATAACAGATATAAGGAACTATTTAAGTTTGATCCCTTATATTATTAGTGTCCCTGCCACTGTTTAATTTTTAATCGTAAATGGTACTCTATATCACCAATCCCAACCGATGTTTGAATTTAATGTTTCTGTTTTATAAATAAAATATCAGGTAAAATAATAGTAATACTTTATTAATCAGTGCAAAATATAACAATAATCTAAAAAAAATTCAAAGCAAGAGTTAAACATAATAAGATAGCTTTATATTGTCACATTTATGAGTTAAACGTTTTAATTCCAAATAAAACTTACAAGTAGGAACTCCTCAATTTTTACATTGTCGTTTACTTATTACTTAATTGTATATTACAATATCTCCACAGTAAACTTAAAAAATTATACATAACAAAAAAACATTCATTCCTCCATTCTAAACTTCGAAAACTGCACATAACAAAAAAATTCATTCTAAAAAATAAAGTCTTCAAAAATAAAATTCAGTCTCAAAACTTAATTATTGTACTTTGACTATGAACTCAGTCTACACAAAATAATGTTGAAATCCCAAAGATTAGTAATACTAAGACAACATGTTGTTATAATAAGACGCATAGTATGGTTCTATCAATTGTTTATTAAGATACTTAAGATCATTGTTTTTAGCATAACTAAGTGGAAGTGCCTGGAGGTAAGCTTTCTGCATGGTTATTTCTTTAATATTTGGCATTCTCTTCCTCTTTTCACGAACATTAACTTTTTTAAACTTACCCTTATATGAGCACTTGTAATAAAACGAAAATGGGTCTTCTTTGGTAAATTTCAGTACTTTAATACTATTCCATACAAGATTATTTTTCTGTTCATCTGTATTAAAATTATAGCCCCAAGTTTCTTGTAATTTCTGAAGATCGTAAAAAACATTGTAAGTTAAACTGTGAACTATAAATGAAGCACCAGTTTTCCTTGCTCTTTTGATTGCTGAGATGTATTGAACAGGAGAGTATATTGGGCCAGTTTTCCTATCTCTAGCTATCTGCTTTTGTATCAAACTATGCACGTTATCAGCTTCGTTCTGAGTGTGCCCTTTGATGAGATATTTGTGAGGTATCGACGACAAATTTTTAGATTGGCAACAGTGTATAAGTATAAGCATGTGAGATATTTATTTTTGTTTTGTCCACAACAATTATCGGAAAAAATGTTATATTTACTTTCCTGTCACCAGCTTTATCAGACACCATCTGTAAATAATGGAAAACACAGCTCCCTATCTCTGTAGCGCCTCTTTTCGCTTGAGTCTCGTCCCAAAAATAACAATGGACATTTTCATAGCCTTTAGAGATGTCCATTGTTGACACATCGTTTTCGTGAATTTTTTTTAATTCCGTCATAGTGAAATTGTAACTATTTAATTTAGATTTGTAATAGAATGCTGATGTTTCACCGTTAGGACTTTGCATAATGGCTTGTACATCGTAACATACACAAATATTGCACTCATCAATGTTCTTTCTGTCATTCTTTTTTTCCTCCCTGCATAACTTCTTTTTTTCCAAATGCGTATGATATTGATCCCTAAGATTATGTTTTAGTGGTTCAGTAGAATTTTGGAACTGCAGGCAAAGATCGCATTGATCTTTTTTGGGTTGATAAAAGCCAAGGTTAAATTTTGTGTTAAAAATTTCATAAAACGTGTGATATAGTCCAGCCGGGCGAGACCTTTCCTCTTGCAGTACTTTAAAATCTCTAAAGAGCTCTGCAATACTTTTACCACTACCGATGTACTCTCTAGAGGTAGATGCTCTTAGATAATGTGACTCAATGCGGGGTATAGAGTTGATGAAGTTGGTGATGTCATTTATAAGCTCATCACTTACACTTTTATGACTATTGTGTTTGCCGCGTTGGTCATCCTTTCTGAAGCCCACAGTTTTTCTACTATCTTCATGTACATTTCGAATCATCTTATGAGAAATATCAATAGTATTAATAAAAAAGGTTTTGCATACCCTAACTCTTTCGTTGTCTACGGAACTCGCCGCAAATCGGATCAATTAAAAAAATAGTTAAAATTTTCATGTAAATAAGGGCCAATTACAAAGTTCGCCATCAACAATAAAACAATTTACGTACTATAATGAACCAATAAGATATGATTCCGTATAACAGCTCTACTTTTTGGCAATATAGCGAGCTATTATAAATTAAACCCAATTATTAATTACATTTTACATAATATAAGGGCTAAACTAAAAATTGTTCTATATAATACAAAATGTTAACATACAAACTCACCAGGATTTTTGTCATAGAAGGGCACAAACAGGAATCGCACGACGTTTGAACAGTCCGCCTTTGACGACTATGGGCACGCTACTGATTGTTACCTTGTAGCAGTAAAAACAATAGGTTGGCGGGGAGAGTAAGAGAGAGGCACAAATATATTTACCGAGCAACTAATGTCCTATTTCTCTCTCTGTCAGCGCTAACCGGTAGAGAATTTAATTTTGTGCCCATAGCATCTAAAATCTCAATTTACCAAAATTTTGAGTTGATCCCTTATATTACTGAGGGTGCGATATATACCCATAGGATTGGATTTTCACTTGTATGGGGTTCAGGACAACGAAAAAAGAAATTTAAACGACATTTTAAGGTAGCTAATAAGTTATTTTTTCTTAAATATACTTTAAATATACTAAGCGCATCGAATAACTTTCGAAAAATTTGACAGAGGGTCTAAGGAAACCACAAAATTATCGGTAAGTAGTGTACGGGACAAAAAGATTTGGGAAATATTGATGTAGACGACGAAATGGATTTCCAGAGAAAGTAAAGGAAAGTTACGAAAATATAATAAACAGTGCTGAAGATAATAAAATCTTCGTCTTCTTCTCCTTCTTATATTAGACCCTAGGCTTGTTCTTGTCTAATATGAAGTCAATGGTTTTGGTTTTTTATTATGAAGTAAAATGCCATTAGACTTTTAAGCATCTTCCTGTTGGTGTGGTGTATGATGTTTCTAAAATCTATATAATCTAATTGGTTTTTCACTATTAATTCGTGAAACGTACTGGTTCCATTCCCGTCTTCTCTTGCAATATCTCATATCGTATGTTATATCCCATCGTCCCATATCATTATTCTCTCGTTAAAGCGTTACAAAGAAATCTTCTTTACAGATGAAAAATATTTTTACTGTGTAGGAAATGCATGTAGGAGTTTATGCATGGTCATCCAAGGTAGCCTGTGAGTTGGTGCCAAGGATCAAACAGTGGTGGTTTGTTTGGAGAGAGTTTCCTATGACGGCGTAGGACTAAGAATTTCTTTTTGTATGAAAAGAAATGAGTACAAAAATGATAGGAATTTATATGGGTAAATTGTTGATGCATAGTGGAATTTTAATATTCTCAGCATCGCTCTGAATGGCTTGATTAAGCTTGGGTTATACAGTTTACTTTAATTGCTATCGATATTTAACTCAATGTTCCTCACTAGAGGCCTCTAGTAGCATACTCTGGTAATTATTTTTACTATAATTGCCTTAGTAGTCAGTGCGTTTTGATTTAGTTTGAGTCTTCTTACAAACTCCTTCTGATGACGGGTAGACCCAGAAACACGTGTCAGGAAGTGGTAAGAGACTCAAATTAAATCGAAAGGCAACCGTCATTTATTTTTTTAAAGTTTATTTAAACGGATGATATTAATTCCGAATTAGCTCAGAAAATAAGCTGTATTTCACCACCAACCTTAAAAAATCGTACTCTACTCACAGTAACCAGTATTCTTAGTTTTCCATCCAGAAAGTATTGTATTTAGTTCATTAGAAAATATAAAATTAGACGAATCCTCTGTATCACTAGGATAAGTTATTCCGTCAAAAGATATATTGTTCTCTCCTCGTATAGCTAACAACAGGATTTGTATTTATTTATCTAAGGAAGAATTTGTTGACAAATTTATCAATGTTCATCAAGGAAAAATCATAGCAAACAATCAAATAATACAAGAAAGAAGATTAATTCCTCCTAGTGAACGACTAATATTATCCAATGTATCTTTAACAATTCCTCATGTCAAATGTATGTCCAATATGTATTTCTCCTAAAAATGTATGTCCAATATGTATTTCTCCAAAAATTGACATTTTTCAGTGGAACATAAACGATTATTATACATAACTAGAAATGTTTATATTAATAATTACTAAACACTCACTTTCAATAATGTGTCAACAATGTCTCCAAGAAACGAATTTTACTGAACAAAAATTAGCAAAATTAAAGGTATTTACAAGTTATCATAAAAAAAGACGTGATTTTAAAAAAAAGGCAAGTGGAGGGGTTTCTATTTATGTTATTAACCTATTGGAATCTAGACTAATACCTTTAAAGACCAACCTTGAAGCAGTAGCAGTATCCATAAAAACTCCAAAAATTATTAACATCTGTAATATTTATTTTCCACCGAATACTGATATAAGTATAAAAAAAATATCTCATATTATAAACCAAATTCCATCGCTCAAGATTATATTAGGAGATCTTAAAGACACAATCCACTTTGGGGATCTAATAGATATAACATAATAGAAACAATAGAAACACAAATTAATAACATCAATATTACCCTACTTAACGATGGATCTCCAACAAGATTTAATTCTTTTATTGGAAACAGTTGTTGTATTATTATATTAACTTATCTCTTGTATATCCTTGTTTAGTACAAAACATAACTTGGGAAGCTAATACACAATTGTATGAAAGCGATAATTTTCCCATAGTGATATATTTCGAAAACAAACAAAAAATTCAACCAAACCATAATTGAAATCGTAGGCTTCCACGGCCAGAGTCAGAATTATAGTTTATTCGTCTTCCGGGTTTGGACCGTGTCATTTGTGAGTGACCCAAAAGTGGGTTCATCTCGACGTTTCGCTACAATTATATGTAGCTTCTTCAGGAGAAACAAAGAAAAAGAAAAAAGAAAACAAAAGAACAGGAAGATGGGTAGTTAGCAACGGTAACTCAGTTACTCAACGCAACCAGAGGCGAATACTAACTACCAAGATGGGCATTTGGTCACAGTAACTCAACTACTCAACGCAGCCAGAGGTGAAAACCAAATGCCAGGACAGGGATTCACGTCCAACAGCTCAGAACACTAACGTGTCGAGAGGCGGGGAGTGAATCCGACGATTACTCCGCTACCGCTCTATTTATAGTCGCGGTGCCTGTCGTGTCGGGACGTATCGGCACACTTCGTGGCGCGAACGTCAAGAAGCGCGCGCTGGCCAATCATGTGGTGGCGGGACCGGATGGTGGCTCTAGACTGAGATTCCAGATGGGAGACAAGTAGTATCCTTCCTCTCGATTGATATTATGGGGATTTTTTCGGATCTCTAGAGATTCGCGGATTTTCCTGGAATAAAAGAAGGGGCTCTTAGAAATAATATGGGTTTTTTCGAACAATATGGAATGACCGGTTTCTTGGCAGTGTTCGGCAACTGCAGAATGGGAGAAAAGACCTGATCGAATGCATCTTTGATGCTCTTGAATCCGAGTTTTGACGGAACGACCAGTTTCGCCAATATACACATGTCCACATGAACAAGGAATAGAATAGACACCACAGGAAGATAGGGGCGGTAATGGGTCCTTAGGAGAGGGTAGATATTGTGAGATTTTCTTGGGTGGTCGAAAAGTAGTCCTGATACCTTCTTTGCGAAGAATTTTGCCAATCCTATCAGTGACATTTCGAATATACGGAAGAAAAGCCACAGGAGTATTACCCGAAGATTCTGAATTTGTTGTCCTAGGGTGTAAAGGGGGATGTAGATGTCGGTGTGTAATATTTTGAATTGTGGACTTGGAGTAACCATTGGCGACAAGGGTTTTTTGCAGATGGCTAAGTTCTTCTCTAAGGTTGTCGGGTTCAGAAATCGAAATGGCCCGATGGATGAGAGAGTTGATCACAGAATTCTTTTGGGCAGGATGGTGGTGTGATGAAGCATGTAGGTAACGATTCGTGTGAGTCTTTTTTCTATAAACAGAGTGACCCAATCGGCCATTGGCTTGGAGGTGACTAACACATCGAGAAAGGGAAGGGACCGATTATTTTCTACTTCCATTGTGAATTTTATACTCGGATGTTGTGAGTTAAGATGATCTAGGAAGGAAGAAAGGGTATGCTGACCATGGGGCCAGATGATAAATGTATCATCAACGTAGCGGAACCAGACTTTTGGTTTTAAGGGGTAAGATTCTAGGGCTAAAGACTCAAAGGCTTCCATGAAAATGTCAGCAATGACAGGGGAAAGGGGAGAACCCATTGGTGTTCCAGATATTTGTTTGTAGAAATTGCCTCTAAAAGAAAAATATGTTGAAAGGAGGCATTTTTCGGCAAGATCTGCCAAAACCAAAGACTTGTTATCATTGGTCAAGTGATCTCGCAGAACAACTAGAGAGTCATGTATGGGAATATTGGTAAATAGGGATGATACATCGAAACTGACGAGAATATCTTGGGGATCGACTGTGAGAGAGGAGATTAAGGTGATGAAATGTGTGGAATTTCGGACATAAGAAGAGGTACGACCAGTATAGGTCTTAAACTGATTGGACAAGTACTTTGCGAGTTTGTAGGTAGGAGAGTTAATCGTAGTCACAATGGACGAAGAGGTACGTTATCTTTATGGATTTTCGGAAGACCATAAATTCTGGGCAGATGGAGTTTTTTGGAACTATGGACTTCTTAACATCATCGGAAAGATCGGATTGTTTGATGGCATGGGAAATTTCGCGTTCGACTCTAGAAGTGGGGTCTCGAGAAATTGTATTATAACAGGATGTATCCCTAAGTAAGTCGTTTACTTTCTCTATGTAGGAAGGAGTATCCAGGATGACTGTGGCATTACCTTTGTCTGCAGGAAGGATTATTATCTCAGAAAGAGAACGGAGATTTTTGAGAGCTATGAATTCCTCACGAGATATATTGGAAGTAGGGATTTTGGCTGTATCAAGACATTTAGCGACGTCAAAGCGGATACGGTCGGCTGGAATTTTGGGAATTGTGCGGAGTGCCGCTTCCACATTTGAAACTATTCCTTCGGTAGGAACTCTGGAAGGAGTGATAGCAAAATTAAGACCTTTAGATAGAAGACTGCTTTCTGCACTTGTTAATTGGTGAGAAGAAAGATTAACGACGGTGTTAATGAGAGGTGAATGAGAAGTAGAAGTGGTGGAATGTGATTTTTTCTTAGATACAAGGGATTGGAATTTCTTTTGTGAGTTTCGTTGCTTAGAAGAAGGATTTTATCGGCTTGATGATAGGAAATGCGGTCTAAAAGTGACCAATCATCGACACTAAGAATACTGGAGAGTTCAAGATGCAGCTTAAAAAGTTTTTGGGATTGAAAATTAAGGGTTTTTCGAATATGTTGAATCCGTTCACGAAGTAGAGATAGGCTGGCTCGATGTAGAATTCGGGAAGAAGATGAGGAGGAAATGTGATGTTTTAGAACAAGAAAATTGGGAACCAAGTTATTATCACGACATCTAGAGAGGAAGGTGAGCGAAGAAAGTAGAGATGAAACTTTAGAGCGAAGATTGAGAACTCTGAGGTTTTGCGGAATATAACCTCCCCGTAAACCATAATTTGTGGAGAATTAATTGAATTCTTTTTCAGATCCATCCTCACATGACAATATAAATGACTTAATTAATTTTCCTCCGTCATACTTTCCGCAGCAGATCATATCATCGGAATAAAGAAAATGGTAAGAAATCGTGTTGAAGTACCGTGGTAAAACAATCACTGTCAAATGTTTCACTGAATCGTGGATAAACTTTTTTATCAACAATAAACAGTTCTACCGTAGCAGCAATAGTGTGGAAACAAATTAACAAAATTTTGGGAAGCCATACAAACTCATCAATAAGATTTTTAAAATATAATAACAAAATTCATACATCTAGATCTGGAATAACCAATGTATTAGCTTCATCCTACGAGTCATATTCTAGTAACGAAAGCTTTTCTGAAGAGTTTTTACAATTTAAAACCAAAGAAAAATTACAAAAATTTAATTATGATAAAAGTTTTGATACAGTTTGGCGCCATGGAATAATTAAAAATTTACAGAAATCAGGTATACAAGGAAATATACTAAACTTCATTAGTAACTTTTTAAAGAACCGAAGCTTCCAAGTAGACGATTTTATTCTTTAAACAAGAATACAGGAAAACGGCACCCCTTAAGAATCATCAATTAGTGTTACTCTTGTTTTTATTGCTAGTAACAGTATTTTGGAAAACAATTCTCCACTAGTAAAGATGCTATACGCAGATGATCTCATAATTTATTATAAAGGTAGAAACATAGAAATAATTAAACAAACCTTACAAGATACTATTTCTGCATTAGAAAAAAGGTCAGTGAAATCTGGAATGAAATTTTGTTCCAACAAAAGTAAATGTATCCCTTTCACCAGAAAACGTAATATTAGTTAGTAGTCCAGAACTTACAATCTTTAATACAAAAATAGAATATGTTGATTGTATCAAGTTCCTTAGAATTAATTTTGACATTTAAATTTTAAGCAACATATTTATCATCTTAAAACATCTTACAAGTCCTGTCTACTAAAAACTGGGGATGTGATCAAGATATCCTATTGACAGTATATAAAATCAATTACACTTCAATAGTGTTTGGATCTTTGGATCAGTCAATCACTCTTAAAAAAGTTGCAAACAATCCAAAATACTGCTGCAGGAATAGCCTTAGGAGCTTTTTGTACCACACCTACAGATAGCTTACTATGTTAAGTAGGAGAAATGCCTCTGGAATTAAGAAGACAATATCTTAGCCTAGCATTGCAAACGGTTCAGCAAATAGTGAAAATCCCGTCAGAAACAATGTCTTTGCTTCCCGTTTTGTAGCATTTTCAATTTCATTGATTCTTTGAAGTATATTGAAGTCCCCTCGTATACGAAATATTAAAATCACCTTATATATTTTTGATAGATCTAAAAATATTTCGTACGTATTTAAACCCAAATATCTTTTCATTTCTTTCTTAGGTCGGCCAAGTTGAAATAAACCATTTTAGAGTTGTTTATTTATTTTAACTTCCTCGGCAAATTCTTGTTTTATTAAAAGCCGCAATTTTAATGCGTCGCAAAAGGATATGTACGTCGTTTCGTGGTGTCTTGTTATGTCAGCGTTTGTATGTATGCGTTCAATTTTAATAGAATTTCTTCACTCTCGTTGTAGCAGCTTTGAACAGCGGTTCAACGTTATGTCCAAATTCACGTCGAATTTGTAAAGTGTTCTGTTTTCATCTTTTATTATGAAGAATATGTAGCAGTTTGTTATTGGTTTTGTAGCAGTAAATGCTTCAATTATTAATGTTTTGAGTGAGGATTGGAGGACATCCTCGTTTTTTTTTGTTCCTGTTTCTATCCAAGGCTTTTGGCAGTTTGGAGATGGAGGTTTTCGTGATCTAGAGAGAGTGGAGCCCTCAGTTCCAGGTTCCAGTTATGGTTTCAGAAACTTAAGTGTGATCATGTGAATCAAGATAACATTTTGTTCAAATTTTAAATTAAAGACAGACATTTTTTTTATAAAATAATAATTGCTTTCGTTGACATTTAAAATTGTAAATTTTAGGTTTTGAGCAAAGCTGTCAATTTGTGTTTAGTTTTTTTTGAAATTTAATGTTAATTTATGAAAGCTCGTTTTAGTATTTTTGATGTTGATTTGTTTGTTTTTTTTTTAAAGGTTAACCTCCATATAATTTTGTAAGTTTTGTAGCAATGGAGTTTGTTAATGGATGACACATGTAAGTTTTTGAATTTTGTATTTCTTCATGTAACTGTTTGTGGTGACACATAAATAAAGGTTAAATTTTGTTGTCTTAACATTTTTTTTTTGAGCTAACCCTTTTTGAGTTTATTTGAAAAAGATATGTTTTTTTATATTTTGATTTTGTTTTCTAATTATTTCCCTAGTTACAACTAGTGGTTGTAATAGGCATAATTAGGCACCTCAAGTGGCGCCCTACATTAAATTCCTTGAGGTGTTTCTTGTTTATTTTTATTTTGTTTATCCCAAGAGCCCTTTATTTCATTTTTTTTTGTAGTTCCCCCATTCCAATGCCCTTATCTTTTACTTATCCACGACCCCAGCTCTCCTACGAAACCCTGAGTGCCGTTCGCATCAGTAGCGATTATTTTGCTTGCCTTATCTTCACCCCCAATAGTTTTTTCCCCCAATTTTCTATTTCCCGTATTAATGCCCCCTGTGGTAGGCAAAATACTATCGTTACAAAAATAGCGCCCAACGTGTGTGGCATTTCTTAGATTTGCGACATTTTTACTTTTCGTTACAAAAATGTCGCCCAACGTGTGTGGCATGTCTTAGATTTGCGCCATTTGTACTGTCGTTACAAAAATGGCGCGACCATCGTGGGGCGTTTTTTAGATTTTGTCCCTCTTTCCAGAAGCCTCTGCCATTTTTATCAAACTCCGTCTTCCAGGTAGTGCCCCGGTGTCCCACAAACAGTTTGTTTATGTATTTGTATCAACATATGTATTGTTGTTTTTTCTATGTATTGTTCTTGTATTAACATATGTATTATTGTATATCAACAGATGTATTTGTTGTATATTGACATATGTATTGTTGTTTCTTTTATTTCGTGTACTGTAGAAATTTTTCTATATGTATTTTATGTGTATTGGTAAATGAAAGCAAATATTTTGAGTTTGAATATTTAAATTGAATTTTAAATAATGTTTTGATATTGAGAAGAATTTTAAATTATTTACAGTAACAAATTAAGTGTACCGTTATTGTGCCATTTATTTTTGATTGATTTGACATTTCTTACAGAAAAATCGGTTTTTGTAATTTTGTTTTGTCTGGTCATTTTGAGTAAATGTGTTTATTGTTTGAGTGACTTTTCTTTGAGCTGATGAGTATAGTTGTGTTGTGTCCCTTGTCCTTAGCCATTTCATTGTTTCCTCTAGGCCCTCTCTGACGGCGTTTGTGTTATGCCACGGGCTAGTAGGAGATTGTGAATGTGAAGAGTAGTCCCCTGTGTTCCCCTGTTGTTCCCTAATTAACCAGCTTTGACGGCGTATGTAATGCCACGGGTTAATAGGAGATTGTGTTCCCCCTGAGTTCTCTTTTGTGTTTCCTGTCTTGTATCTGAATGATGACAAGTGTAGTACTCGTGATCAGAGGTGCTGTTTAGTTTTGCCTAGGAGCAGTCTCATTTAGTTTTCAGAGCAAGAGCAAGGTTTTTTATGTTGTGTTATTTTGTGTAGCTCACTCAAAAGTCAAGTTGTCAATATTATTAGTATTTTTGTATCACCCTGTATGTGAAGTTTATCGAGTATGTTGTTTTGTATACATTGTGTATTTGCTTTCACCCAAACATTGTTTTAGTATTTTTGTCCCGCCCTGTATATGAAGTTGGTCTGAGTTTGCTTCGAATTGTATTTTCAGTTATATTGTGATTTGCTTTTTATCCAGTTTTCCGTTAAATCAAGTCTATTCCTGCCCCAAGTTAACTGCTACGATTTCCATTTTCTTTTATGTCCAGTTTTCGTAAAATTATGTAGAAATAATTTTCGTCTATTTCCTTGTGAATTAAAAAATACGTATTTGGAATGATGTCATTCCTTATTTGCCGGTATTTAAAATGTGAACGATATCAAGTTTGTTTATTCTTAGTTCGTCTAAAGTAAGTATCCCATATCTGAGAAAAGAATTTTGTTTACGTTAACGAAATAATTTATTTCGTATGTAGACGCTGTCCTTTCTTTAAGTGTTTATAAGTTATCTATTTCGTCTTCTTATTGAGTGTTTGAGCAATTTATTGCGTTTCAGAAATCAGCTGTTGTACGAAAAATATGGGTCAAATTTTTTCGTATCTTTAAAGTTTTATAGTCCAGGCAATGTGTGAAATTTTTTTAAGCCCGGAAAAGGAAAATGTTTTCTGTTACAGTCCACGTTTGTTCATTGTTTTTCCCTTGTTGTCTTTTGTTTTATAAGTAGGAGGAAGTAATAATGCGATTTCGCTTGTCCATGGCTAAGGCCGATTTGTTAGTGACAAAGCGAAGTATTGTTATTTGCCTTATGTTTGTTATTTCCGTGTTTCCCCGTGTTTTCTTTGTTCCTATTCTGTGTTATAAGTAGAAGGAAATGATGGTACAATTTCGTTTGTCCTTGGTTAAGGCCGATTTGTTAGTGACAAAGCGAAGTATTGTTATTTGCCTTATGTTTGTTATTTCCGTGTTTCCCCGTGTTTTCTTTGTTCCTATTCTGTGTTATAAGTAGTAGGAAATGATGATACAATTCCGTTTGTCCTTGGCTAAGGCCGATTTGTTAGTGACAAAGCGGAGTATTGTTATTTTTCTTTGGTCTGTTAGTCTTGTGTTTCTCCATGGTTCTTTTTTGTGTACAAGTAGAAGAGAGTGATGATACGACTTCGTGTATTCCTGGCTAAGGCCGATTTGTTGAGAATACATAGCGAAAGTATTCTGATGTTTTTTCTGTCTGTTAGTTTAGTGTCTTTCCGTGTCTTTGTGTGGTCAGATGTAGTGGAGATATGTTGATGGTCTGAAATGTATTAGTTTGTGAATTGAGTATTGTGTTTTTGAAATATCATATAGGACGTACAGGCATGTGACCTGGATTTGTGTATCCTTTGATATTTCTGTTGTTGTGTAAGACTGCGTAGCAGCATCCCCTTTCCGTGAATTAATAGAAAGGTTAAGCCTTTCTATGTGTTGAAGTAAGACTATTGGCGATAGAGTCTCAATAGCATTCCTTCTTGTTGTAGAGTTTGTGATGTAGTGTTTATGATTTGGTAGAAGCGGAGGTACAAATACTTGCATTGTCCATTGTGACGTTTTGATTTGCTGAGGTGAAAGTACCTGGCCGCCGTTTATTGTGAAAATATTGTTTATGTCGATTGTGAGACCATGTTCGTGAAAGATCTGAAGTATTTTTAGTACTACCATTGAATGACCCACTTAGAATTCGCCAGACTTATATTGTTGTGATCCTGTTTGAGTTTTGTTGAAGAATAGTGAACGTTTTCTTTCTGATTTGTATGAAGATGATTTGTATTTGATTATTATCCGTGAAAAGATGAAGTTTATTTCTTGATGTTGTCCCTTTATTCCCTTCCCAAACTGTGTCTTTGACCTTATTAGTTGTCATAAGAGGAACGGCTAGGTCGATGAGTTTTGGATTCGTCCGCCAGGTGACCTGTTGAGCTTTTAAGGAAGATAAGTCATTAGTTTTTGCCTTGTGTATATATATACTCTTCTTCTTCTTTACCCTTCTTGCCCTGCTTTTGAGATTTGTGTTCCCAGTTGGAAGTTTAATTGTTGATGACGGACTGTAATGATTTTTTTGTTCTTTTGGAAGATTATAGTGATTCTTCTGTTCCCTTGGAGATCTTTAATGATGTTTTTGTTTCTTTTGGAGTGTTGTCGTAACTTTTTTGTTTTCTTTGGAAGACTGTTACGAGTTTTTTTTGTTTCTTCAGGAAGTATTTAGTTTGAGACTGAACTGGCTTGTTATGCCATGTGTCCCTTTGTTTCTTCTTTTCCAAGATTGTGTTTTAACGTTTTGGATTTAGGTTCTTCTTTGGTCCTTTTGGGAGTTTCCTTACTTGGAAATTTTTCGCTGTGTCGATCCCTGAGGATATTGCTATGGAACTATTGGCCATCCTGTTTTCTTCTATTTGTGTTTAATTTTCAACCAGTGGTTGAAAATTCATTGCTTGACTGTTATAGTCAAGTTTGTTATTCTTTGATTTTGTTTTCGTTATCTATTATGTGGATAACTATAGCGAAGCTTGTCTAAGCTGTGTTGTTGGCCACTCGCCTTTGTTGAGCTGGAAGCACATCTCTTTTCGCTCCCAGAAACTTCAACACTGGTCTGTTCCACGTTTTGGTTAGGCTAGAGCCATTTTACTAGAAATCTGACAATGTGTCGTTGTGCTTAAGAGCCAACGAACTGTACCTGGTGCCGATTCGTCAAATTGAGCATCCGGTTTTATTTTGAATGTTATTGTGTTAGAGCCATAAACAGTTATGATGAGTAGTTTTGGTTATGATTTTTGTTTGTTGTTTTTTTGTTTTGTTTGAGTTATTGAAGTCATTATGTATTGTTGCAGTAGTTAGGAAAAATGCTACTGTTGTTCCAACCTGATTGTTGTTCGCCCTAAACGAAAACTTTTCCCGTTAGTCCAGTTTTCTCTCTTACGTGGGGGTATTGTAGTATTTTCAATTTCATTGATTCTTTGAAGTATATTGAAGTCCCCTCGTATACGAAATATTAAAATCACCTTATATATTTTTGATAGATCTAAAAATATTTCGTACGTATTTAAACCCAAATATCTTTTCATTTTTTTTTAGGTCGGCCAAGTTGAAATAAACCATTTTAGAGTTGTTTATTTATTTTAACTTCCTCGGCAAATTCTTGTTTTATTAAAAGCCGCAATTTTAATGCGTCGCAAAAGGATATGTACGTCGTTTCGTGGTGTCTTGTTATGTCAGCGTTTGTATGTATGCGTTCAATTTTAATAGAATTTCTTCACTCTCGTTGTAGCAGCTTTGAACAGCGGTTCAACGTTATGTCCAAATTCACGTCGAATTTGTAAAGTGTTCTGTTTTCATCTTTTATTATGAAGAATATGTAGCAGTTTGTTATTGGTTTTGTAGCAGTAAATGCTTCAATTATTAATGTTTTGAGTGAGGATTGGAGGACATCCTCGTTTTTTTTGTTCCTGTTTCTATCCAAGGCTTTTGGCAGTTTGGAGATGGAGGTTTTCGTGATCCAGAGAGAGTGGAGCCCTCAGTTCCAGGTTCCAGTTATGGTTTCAGAAACTTAAGTGTGATCATGTGAATCAAGGTAACATTTTGTTCAAATTTTAAATTAAAGACAGACATTTTTTTTATAAAATAATAATTGCTTTCGTTGACATTTAAAATTGTAAATTTTAGGTTTTGAGCAAAGCTGTCAATTTGTGTTTAGTTTTTTTTTGAAATTTAATGTTAATTTATGAAAGCTCGTTTTAGTATTTTTGATGTTGATTTGTTTGTTTGTTTTTTTTTAAAAGGTTAACCTCCATATAATTTTGTAAGTTTTGTAGCAATGGAGTTTGTTAATGGATGACACATGTAAGTTTTTGAATTTTGTATTTCTTCATGTAACTGTTTGTGGTGACACATAAATAAAGGTTAAATTTTGTTGTCTTAACATTTTATTTTTTTTTTGAGCTAACCCTTTTTGAGTTTATTTGAAAAAGATATGTTTTTTTTATGTTTTGATTTTGTTTTCTAATTATTTCCCTAGTTACAACTAGTGGTTGTAATAGGCATAATTAGGCACCTCAAGTGGCGCCCTATATTAAATTCCTTGAGGTGTTTCTTGTTTATTTTTATTTTGTTTATCCCAAGAGCCCTTTATTTCATTTTTTTTTTGTAGTTCCCCCATTCCAATGCCCTTATCTTTTATTTATCCACGACCCCAGCTCTCCTACGAAACCCTGAGTGCCGTTCGCATCAGTAGCGATTATTTTGCTTGCCTTATCTTCACCCCCAATAGTTTTTTCCCCCAATTTTCTATCTCCCGTATTAATGCCCCCTGTGGTAGGCAAAATACTATCGTTACAGTTTCTATACAACATATCTTAAAAAAAAAAGATCTAAGCACCCTTTTCATGTAAGACTTATAGATACATGACCAGTAATAATATTGTCTTCCCTAAAATATACCAAACCACCCTTTTAACCGCTCCGCCTTGGATGGTCAGGAAATCCTTCCTAGACTTAAGTTTAACAAAGACTACTAATCAACTTAAGGCTTCCTCTATGGTTAAATAATTTTACAGTAAGATTGATAAGTACCAAAATTACCAACATATTTATACTGATGCCTTCAAATCAGAAAAAGAAGTGGGATGTGCCCTTATACACAACAACTACACTGCTTTATACAAAATCTCAAATTTTAGCACAGTATATACAGCAAAACTATTCGCAATCTACAAAGCACTAGAATATGCACTGAACGCCAACTTAGATAGGTGCCTAATAATAACAGATTCCTTAAGTACCATTAGTAACCATTTACACAACTCATCCATGTTTGCGATTCAGCAAAATAATGCGATTGTATAATTTATGTGGACTCCGTGACATATACATATCATACATAATAATAAAAGAGTAGATGCTGCTGCCAAATCTTGAGTTAACAAAGAAGACTTAATAGAACCTACCTATAAGAAACATTTTCATCACTGGATTAACTCGATATTGAAAGAACGGTGGCTTCAAGAGTGGAATCAATTTCAACAAAAACGACGAGACATAAAAACAACAGTTACAAGATGAAAGAATATGTGTAGGAACCGGAAAGACCAAACTATAATAAAACAGACTGGGATTAGGACATACACGCTTAACACATAAATACCATATTACTGGAAGTGTTCATCTAATGTGCAGTAAGTGTTTTAACAGTTTAAGCGTCCAAAATTGCTTAATCGAATGCTCCGCATTTTCAAATGAGAGGAAAAAGTGTAACCTACCGACAACACTACGCGAGTATCTAAAGAATGTCTACTCGTCAGTTTTAAGATTTCTAAAATCAATAGGAATATACAACCAAATAAAAACATCAGTGCGTGTATAAATAAATGTGTAATAGCCAATGCTTTTATTAACCAATGTACTTGATTTAATTGCATTTATTAAAATCTCTCTCCTATGTACAAGTAATCAATAAAGACGTGCGCTTGGCTTACCACTGCAGAATTTACAACTAAGGCTGTGGTCTCCAATAAATGTACGCTGCATAGCCATTTTGTTTAAAATGTGTCCTCTTTCTCGATTGGGTTTAAAAACCGTACTGAACAGCTAAGTTTATAGTAGAACAGCTGATTGTACCCGTACGTGAGAAGAAAAACCGTATATGTTCGGGACTTTCACGGATTTTCATCTCAACAATAAAATAGTAGCCAGTTGGGTATTAACACGCTTAACGTTTACTTTGTGTGTATGTGTATTGTAAAAAATAGCTTGTTCTTTACAAATTTTCAACAATTTCAAGTCAAATTATGTTATTCAGAGATAGTGAAAAAGTTACTGATACCACTAGTGGTAGCAGAAAAAAAGGGAATGTTGCTAATTGGACACACAATACAAAAACAACAGCACGTTTATAAAGTCAGTCATATTATTTTAAGAACGGAAAACACGTTAATGCAAACACTGTAGTATCTACATGTAGGTTAATAAAATAGTTCTACACTGTGACTAGCAGTACATAAACTATAATATGTGTATTATACGTACATTGGTTGATAACTCTTAAGACGAATCCATTTCATTTGAAAACAATTTTTCACATATAGTATATTAGCGTAGATAGCATAGATGCTACCTACTTATAACGAGATTACACCCAATATACTGCTAGTCACCCAGTAAGTTTTTAAAATTGGCTTGAATTTTAAAATAGCTGTTTTATTTCTGAGATGTACAAAAAATTCATGGAACAGTTTATTGAGGAAGAAAAAAATGTGTTTTAACGAATCAATTCAGACTCGAAAAATGTGTATGAAGACATGTATGTCACTTTGCACTGCCTCTTATTTCTGCCTCTTAGAGGCAGACATAGTAATAGTGTATTAATAATAATAATTAAAATTAATGTTTGTATTTTGAGAACGATTTCCGAAGTGGAAATTAAATAAATCAATATGCTTATTTTAAACTTCAATTGTGGTATATTTACATTAAAATAGTAATTACTCTAAGATGCCACAAGAAAATAGCTTTAAAACAATATAAGCAATGTAAGATCCCTCTTTGATTTTAAATACTAAAGG
Organism: Diabrotica balteata; assembly: GCA_918026665.1. Classification (NCBI taxonomy): domain Eukaryota; kingdom Metazoa; phylum Arthropoda; class Insecta; order Coleoptera; family Chrysomelidae; genus Diabrotica; species Diabrotica balteata. The sequence continues at coordinate 65,894,395 of OU898283.1, read as the reverse complement.
TGAAGACCGATAAATTATATAAAAAAGTGATACAATTTTACTGAAAAAGCATAGAGAATCAACAGAGTGCAACAATGCACACAAAAGCTTTAATTTTTCATGAGTATACGCGCAATATCACCAAAATTACGAGTTAAAGATTTCAAGAAGTTTCACTTAATAGTTATTGCAAAATTAAAATTGTTTATCCCAAAAAGCTTTTATCTAAAATCCTAATATGTGTAAAATATTAAATCTATATAAAATCTAATAGAACCAGATTGAAGAAGAAGGCTTAATTAATCAAGTTATTATCAATTAATTATTTAATGATTAAAAATTTTATGTTAAATACTGTAAAATAGGTTTGCAAAAGTACTCTGATTTTAAGCTTATAAACAATTAAAATAACTTAGACACAATAACATGTAATTCATGTGGCTTTGTTTATGAACAATAAGCAATTCAAAAAGAACCATCCAAAAGACTAAAAGTTAAAGTATAGATAAAAAAACTAAAAACAGTTTATTTAAAAATGAGCCGGTTTAAAAGCGAAACGATTTTACAATTTTAAAAGCTGAATTGATAAATTAAAATTAATAAAACAATAAAAGTCGCCTGTTCTCTGTTCTAATCAACGAAAATTGATGCTTTTTTAATTTGGGGTACCGTGTGGCATCATAAAAATGCATTTGGTTAATTTGTTAATTGTTTATTTAACCGAGTAATTTGTTTAAACAATTTCAAATAAATATTGGTTTTGCAGAATTTTACTTTATTCTTATTATTGTAAGTAGAAAAGTTGATGAAATAATCAGCAACTTAAATATTTATGTATTATAGTTATAAATCATATCTTTTAGCAATAACTTTTACAAAAATAATTGTTCATTTAAAAATGAAATCTGTTTATGTATAAATTTTTTCTTGAATTATGTTTAGTATTTATACAATTACTTCTCAAAAATATGGAAATTATTTGTATAATTTACATATAAAAATGAACATACTTAATTTTACTATTCTATTTACTAACTTAATTTACTTCCTAATTTGACTATACTTATCTAGAATTATAAAAAAATATGTTACAATGAATTTGTTTAAAAAATTATTAAAATATATTTGCAATGCTTTTCAGTCAAGAATTGTAAAAATAATAAGCCTAATTCAAGAAAAATTATTACGTATAGATTTGATTTTCAAAAAAAAACAAAATTTGTAAAAATTATATTTAAAAGATGTTTATTTATAATCATAATATATAAATACTTAAATTATCTATCTTTTTATAATCTGTTCATATTTATATCCCTTTCAAGACGAGCGCACACGATCATGCACTTTATTTCAAAAAATTTCTACCTCTTGTCTAATAAACTTTGCGGGCCCAAAACGGTTGTAAAATGGATGGACAACAAATTCGTCCTAGTAGCATCCAATTGCTCTTTTGGAAATGATTCTTGCCAAATCAAGCAATGGAATAAAAGTCAATCCGAATATACAGACGTTAAATAACCAAAAGTAATCGCAAACTACAATAAGAATATGGGATTTTATATTTTTGAGAACGATTTCCGAAGTGGAAATCGAAACGTCAATAAACGAATTTTTACCTTTAATTGTAGCTTATTCCCAGTTAAATAGTAATTAATTTAAAATGCCAAAAGAAAATAGGTTCAGAACAATATTAAGAATATAAGAGGTGTAGATATTCTTAATCATCCATAGAATACTACCGGACCTTCATCAAAACGAAAAAATGGACTCTAAAAGTCATCCTTCATTTTTTTGACATTTCAATTTCGAATGGTTGGCGGTTGTACGTATTAGAATCAATTGCGACGGGGGCACCCAAAAATAAAATAATAGACTTATTGGAATTTTGAATGCAGGTGGCAGATGGTCTAGTCAATGCCCCAGAACGTAAAAGAACTGATATTGATGAACAAGAACAAGAACCTGCGCCCGAGTACGTCTAAGTTCCATCGACCTTCTGTGGCCAAAAGGTATGATGGGTATGACCATTTTCCATCATTTGATGAAATAGACAGTCCAAGATCGTGCAGAAAGGAAGGCTGCAAAAGTAGATCTAAGATACTATGTACCAAATGTGAAGTTTACTTTTATTTGTCTAGAAAACAAAACTGTTTTGCAGGCTACCATATAAAGTAGATATATTTCAAAATAATTTTTGAGTGTTTTTATTATTTTTTAAGGAAAATAATTTTTTTTTTTGTTATAATTTGATTTACCTTTAATATCTAAAGTGATTACTTAAAAACTCCTACTACTATAAATATTAATTAAAAATATGTTTTCTACGAAAAATATTTGTTTTCTACCATTTTACATTAAAAACCTGACGCAGTCACGGTCGTGCGCTATAGCAGTTTAAGTCTGAACAACACGATCGTGCAGGATCCCCCACGCTAAGGGGGACGAGGGCGATTTTTTAAACTATTTATTTAGAATACCTTATATAATAAATAAAGATGTTCAGTAGTCAAAAATCTTAATTTCAAAAAAAAAATCAGGCCTAAAGGGATATTATATTTATTTTACCTTGTTTGATAAAAACCAGGTATATTGCGACTTTTATTTTGAATGTATGAATTCAGATTTTGAAAAAGTAAAATCGAGAAATAAAAAATGTTAACTTGGGTTCTTAGGGTCAAAGGATATTGAACTTTGTTTTAAATTCGTGTCATCATTTCGAATAAAACAAAAAAACTTCCTATATGTTGATGTATCAATGTTAAAATTACACTACTTTTTTCAACCTATTTTACAATACTTACGATAAATTTTGTAATCACTAATTTAATTTGATGAACTAAGCATTTCTCTTCAATTTGGTGCTTTTAGAATTTATTTACACCAAGTACACCTAATATGCAATTTACCCGTAATACCGCTGTAGATAAAAGCTATACATGTAATATGGTCCTTAGTATCCTGCAAAATTATAGTGTTTTATGCATTTTTAAAAAAGTTATTATTAATTCTCAAAAAAACCGACCTTTGAAGCCATTTTTGCAGTAATTAAGTGACAAATTACAAAAAATATCTTTAACAAACTGTCATTTTAAAAACAATTTCTACGCTTTTTTAGTAAACGTGTCACTTTTTAGCACTAATAGATCATTTTATGGAAAGTTTAAAAGAAATGTATATATTTTAAACTTTTTGTATACAAAAAGTTAATGGACTATAGATTTACAATTTCTGTTGGGGTACAATATCAATTTATAAAAGACTAGTAAAGATGAAGAACCTAAAATATATTCTAACACTTACTAAGTTATTTTTGGTTACTTCTCCAAAAAACAAAAGCGTATCTCATGTGGTAATAACTATAAGTTTTTTGGTTCTGGTGGATATATGGTTAGTAAAGGCAGCAGTCAAATTATATAATTTTCATCGACATCCCTGGTATTTAATTACAGTAATTCAAATGATGATTGCCTTACTGTCAAATGTATTTCGAGTTGCTCATATTTATTTAATTTGCTATTCTACCATGTTTAAAAATAAAATATTACTCAATCAGTTTATAGAGAACATAAATAAAGATGACTATTACAGTAACTTAAAAAAAAAATCTAAATCTTTTTGGTTATATATGACCAGTTTTGTACTAATACCGTTCACCATTATTTTATATAATTTCTTTACTGTTGGACAGAATATTGTTCCTATTGGTTTTGAACGAATATTAATAGATGATCATAAAACACTTGCAATATGTTTAAATATGTATTTACTAAAAAACATAAAGGAACGGTTAAGATTTTTAAATAAATGTCTTAATACATTGTTTATTTTTAAAGGAACACAAATTTCCATAAATAATTTATATTTTCAAAATAGTAGACGTCTAAAGCATATTTCCAAAGGCATACATAATGTTCTTAAAAATCATATTATTATTAACAAAGTATTTGGCGCCAGTAATATGGTTATGATAATGGGTTACTGTCTGGAAATGGTTCATTTGGCTACAGGTTTCGTCTATACATGTATTCATTTTAATATGTTTTCATGGGAGCCTCGTGTAAGTCTTATATTCTGCATGCTATCGCAAACTGTAAGTATATAATTAAATTTTAGTTAATATAATTTATATTTGTTTGTATATAATATTAAAGTGTTTCCTAAATAATTGCGTGTCTTTTGCGAATAAACTGTACTGAGACTATAGTATGGAGTTAACAAATTTACTTCCAGTAGAGACCACCAAACTTTCACGGTTGATAGCGGCCACATTATTAAACTGGCTCCTATTTATTCAGCTTATGTTTGCCAAATCAAAATGGATGCTGTCGGTGAGAGTGTGCAGCAAATCTGATACAGCCGAATTCACGTCGCTTACCAGAATTTACCTTTAGTGAGATGTAATATACTAAAATAGATAACATGAGTATCACTATAATTATTTCATAATATATATATATATATATATATATATATATATATATATATATATATATATATATATATATATGTGTGTGTGTGTGTGTGTGTGTGTGTGATATATGAGAAAATAGAACCTTTTTTTTTTTTTTTTTTTTTTATTTAGAATTTCCGCATCAACCATTACAGGTTATTAGCGGGTTTTACAGATTTTACAGTTGTTATTACAAATTGTTATTACAAATTACACATAATAAATTACAAATTACAAAGAGATACATATAACTTAAATTTTGTGTAGTAAACGTATGTCCTTAAGGAATTTGATTGTATTAGATACATTACTGTTTAAAATATCTTTAAGTTTCTTTGCTTCTTCTGGTACGTTGTTGATGGCTCTTTCGTAGGAATAAAGAGGACATTCAATCAATACATGTTGAACAGTTATTGGACATTCACAATAGGAACATTCAGGTGGTAGTTCTTTTGTTATGAGATGCTGGTGAGTTAACGCTGTGTGTCCAATTCTTAGTCGGTTTATAATCACTTGTTGCCTTCTGTTTTCTGGAAATTGTAGTTTAGTGCCAATCCTAGTTTTCACGTTTTTAAGGTTAGCCTTAGTAGAATTCCACATTTGTTGCCAATTTTTTACACAGTGCTGTTTAATATTGAGCTGGATATCACTGAATGGAATTGTAGTCATAATTTCAGTTTGCTCGTCAGTAGCAGCTTTCTTTGCTAATTCATCTACTTTTTCATTTCCTGCGATACCTGTATGTGATGGTACCCAGAGAAATGTAACGTTAACGTGTCTGTTTTGTAGGTGATAAAGTGCTAATTGTATTTGTTGCAGGATAGCATGTACTGGATATATTTGCCTTAAGCTCTGAAGAACAGATAAAGAGTCAGTAATGATAAGAAAATCTGAGCTTGCATGACTCTTACACATGTCTAAAGCCTTTAAAATGGCGATTGCTTCTCCCGTGAAAATGCTGCAGAATTGAGGGATGCGAACTGCATATTCAGACTTTCCTAGAATATAGGCCGCTGCGTGTCCGTTTTCAGTTCTTGACGCATCGGTAAAAATCTTGTTATGGCCAGTGTATTCTAATATCCGTTCTTGATATAATTTGTTAATGATTATGGGATTTGTGGTACTCTTTGGATAGGCCGTGAGGGATAGATCAATAGTGGGGAAATTAATAGTCCAGGGAGGTATAGTTCGTTGTGTAGGGTAAGAATGTGTGAGCTGCTCCATGTCAAAACCGTATCTCGTTAGACGTTCTTTAAGGGGTGGATATTTAATTTGTTGATGGCAATAAGTAGGTGGATATATTTTATAAAGAAGTGGATAATTTGTGTTATTAGGGTTGGAAGACAATCTCGCGGCATAATTTAAAGAAATGTGTTGTCTTCGTATTGATAGGGGAGATTCATTTAGGATAACCTGAAAACTTGAAACAGGACTAGTTCGGTAAGCACCCAGAATTAGTCTTAAACATGTGTTTTGTATAATGTCTAGTTTTTTAAGTATATAATTACTCGCAGTTGAATAGCATATTGTACCATAATCCAGTTTACTTCGGATTAATGATTGGTATATATGCAGCAATTTTATGGTGTCCGCTCCCAAGATCGGTTTGATAGCATTTTAAGGAGATTTATTTTAGATTGGCAGGATACGACTAGCTTTTTAATATGTTCTGCCCATGTTAACTGACTGTCCAGTCTTAGACCAAGAAAGTCAATGCTCTCTAGTTGTTCTAGGTTGATACCATTTAGAGTAAGTGTTGTTTTGCAATCAGTTTTTCTTTTATTGAATACGATGAAACGAGATTTATCACCTGAGAACGTAAAACCAGTCTTTTGGGACCAGTCTTCTAGTTTATGCAGAAATGATTGCAAAATGTTTGAGGCTAGTGTAATATTACAGCTACTAGTATATACAACTAAGTCATCTGCATACAGACCTGCTTTCAAAGGTAGCTTTATCTCTTGAGCGATATTATTAATTGCTATTAAGAATAAAGTGGGGCTTAAGGTTGAGCCCTGTGGAATACCGTTTTCAAGACATTCTGTTTTTGAGGTAATTCCATTTACACGTACTTGAAATATCCTATTATTCATGAAATGTTTTACAAAGGCAAGAAAATTTCCCTGGATACCCCAACTGGACATGGTTTGTAAAATGTTGTATCTCCATGCAGTATCAAATGCTTTATTTATATCAAAATTATGGCAATTACTTTCTGGTTATTTCTAAAGGACTCACATATAATATTGTCAATAGCTACTAAGGCATCATGAGTTGATCTGCCTTTTCTGAAACCGCTTTGGATATGGCTTAATAATTGGTTTTTTTCAAGAAACCACATTAATCTGTTATTTAAAATTTTTTCTAGTAGTTTGCATGTATTATTTGTAAGAGAAATTGGTCTATAGGAATGGGGGTCAGTTTTTGATTTGAAAGGTTTTAATATGGGAATAATTGTTGATTCAGACCAGATTGAAGGAAATTTTTTATTAAGGTAAATGTGATTGAAAATGTCTAAGAGAATTAATTTTCCTATGTACGGCAAGTTTTTGATAAATATGATTGGTATATTATCAGGACCCGATGAAGTGTTTTTTGATTTATCTAGAGCTTCTTCAAATTCTTGATATGTGATGGGGAAATTTAGTGGATTATCACTATCTATTATAGATAAATCTGTCATTTCACGTTTATTTTTGAAATCTAATAATGCGGGATTGAAGTTTGCATTGCTTGAATTATTCTTATATACATCTGACATAATATTACTAATTTCTTGTTTGGAAGATATTAATTTGTTTTTATAATAAAGAGTGTTAATGTGAATTGAGTTTTGTTCACCTTTTAATGTACGAACTTTATTCCAGATTGTAGTCATAGGTGTTGATGAATTTATGGTAGAGACATAATTTGACCATGTTTCTTTTTTACTTTTCTTAATAAGATATTTAGTTTTTGCTCTAAGTTTTTTAAAATTGATAATATTTTCTGTTGTTTTATGTCTTTTTAAAACATTGAAAGCATGTTTGCTAGATTTCATAGCTAAGGCTATTTCTTCACTCCACCATGGTACTGGTTTTCGTTTACAAGGTTTTGTTTTTCCCACTGCAATATTAGCGCATTTTACTATAGTATCATTGAAATGATAAAGAGATGAATCTATGCTATCTTCTAGAATAAAGTTCGTAAGATAATTATTTAATAGATCTCTATATAAGTCCCAGTTTGCTGAGTTTAATTTCCACTTTTGGTAAACAGGAATATTTGGTTGATCATGCAAAATGGTTTCAATTGTTACAGGAAAATGATCGCTATTATATAGATAATCAAGACTATTCCAAGAAAAACTTGTAGCTAATGTGTGATCACACAATGAAATATCGATGGCAGAAAAAGTACTATTGTGGGAGCTGAAATGAGTAGATTTACCAGTATTCATTAAAATTAGATTTTGATTGTCTATTAATTTCTGAAGAAGTCTACCAAATTTGTCTGTTTTTATACTACCCCATGTGATATTATGACAATTCAAGTCACCAAGTATTAGTTTGGGAGAAGGAATATCATCGATTAAGCGATGTAATTCTTCAAGTATATTTTCATTTGGATGAGGGAGGTAAATGTTACATATGTTAATAGGTCTGCAGTTGATATTGCATGACACTAATACAGCTACAACTTCTAGATTAGTGTGTAGCTTAATTTCTTTGGTCTGAATGTGATTTTTTACAAAAATACCAACACCTCCACTAGCATATGTTGCGTCTCGATTTTTAAGGAAATGGAAATAATTTTTTATATTAAAGTTATTACTTTTAAGGTGGGTTTCCTGTAAACATATTATAAGAGGAGAAAGATCGTTTATAAGTAGATTAAGGGATTCTAAATTATTAAAATAACCATTAAGATTCCACTGTAATATAAATGTATTATCCATTTTATTTTACAACGTGGGAAAGGGAGTTATCGCTTTCAATATCCGAGGATGAATCGGTAACTAAGGATTGTATCTTTTTTCGAAGTCTTGTTAGTTTATTTTTTATTTTGCGATCAGGAATATGGTCGTGGGCGAATAGAAGTATCTCTTTAGAAGAACTTATATCGGTTGTGTAATTTTCTACTATGGGGGTAGGATAATTTGAGTTTAATGCGTTACATATCGCGTCACAAAGAACTGTAAATTTAAGAGGAAATGTCGGGTATTTAGATTCGATTTTACCTTTAATAGATTCAATTGACTCGAGGATATCAGATTGTGATGATTTTGGCCGCTTAATTGTATTTTTGGGTTTGGTAAAAATTGTTGGATCGGGTGGCGTTTCATGTATCTCAGGAGAGTCAGTAGATATTTGTCTCTTTGTTTTTTGATGGGAGGCATCAGTGTTCAAAGTAATAGGATTGTTATTTTTTGTCGTTTCGTTGTGAATATCTTCTGTTGTTATTTGAAAGTTAGTGGTATTATTAATAGGATTTTCTGCTTCTGTTGTAAGATTTTGAGGTTTAGACGGAAGTGATATTGTAGATTGAGATTCAATGAGCGTTTCAGTTAATGTCAATTGTGATAGAACAGGGCAGTCTGTTTCGCGATGACCTTTTGACATACACTTAGGGCAATTTAAGTCAGTGGATAGATAAATTCGATAGTTGGTGTTGTCGAAGGATATTGTAATGAAATCTGGGATAGTGATATTTTCAATAGGAGTTATAAAAATTTGTCTTCGAAAGCTTAAAACATGGTTATAGGCAGTGTCCGGCATTCCAACTCGCAGAAAAGTCATCTGGGATACAGTATTAAGTCCTAATTTTTTCAGCTCAACTTCAAGTACTGAGTTTGGTATGGTGGGACAGACATTTGAGATGACCAGTCTTGTAGCAGGAGTAATTAGACGTCTTACTTCAACTTCTGAATCATTAATGGATATTGATGTATGTGTCTTCAGCAATGTATTGACGACTTCGGTATTGGAGAGATAAATACAAATTCTGTTATTTGAGATGCGGGATGCAAATAATATATTTTCTGGTTTTACTATATTTCCTATTGCTATCACGTATTCATTTATTTTTATTCCATTGAGAGCAGATAGGACAATGGCTTGGTTTTTGGTTGGATATTTAAATGAAGTAACAGCGTTGGAATATGAACATGGTTGATTATTGTTAGGAGAAGAAACAGAACCAACAGAATCTTCATCCATTTTTAAAAATATTATTCATATTTTGGTACCTCTATTCTTCAGACGGTCCTATAATAATAATAATATAAATAATATTGCAAAAAACTAGGTGTAATTAGGCTAGCTATTAAACACGTCTGTTAACGACAAAGGTTCGACGTGAAGTGAAAATAGTAACCTTAAATTAGCTGAAGTTCAACGAATTCAAATTTCATCAATTAGTTCCCATAGAAACTGCTGACTAATCGAAAAGTTGATTATCCAATATTTTAATAAGAGGAATTAATATTTCTCCAATCAACTAAATTTAAACCCACAGGAAACTCCTTTTTTCCTGAAAATCAACATGAACTGTTTGCTATGGAAATAAATCCAAATCTCCAAAGGGCACAAAGGCACAATGTTTTAAGCGAATACCCTGGCAAAATAAGAGAAAACTATTCTACAGACGACAATTACTACTCAACCAATTATTACACAGATAATTATAATACAGATTATTATACAGAAAATAATCTGCAGACCTATTACTATAATAACGATACCAATAATACACAATACAGCAAATTATCAGGATTTTCTTTCACTTTGCAATTAAAACCATCTTCCGAATTAAACAGATTTTACTGAAATACAACAACAAATCCAAACACCCAGCCTGTACAACTTCTACCCGAATCTCAATTTTCACGAACAGACATTCCTATAAGCCCCTTTTATACAATGACTTCCAAAAGTTGATATTACAATAATGATGCTACTAATTCTTTTAAACTTCCAATTGACACGAGGTAACACTGTTTTTAAAGAAAACCCAGCAAGAAAGTATCATAATATATTTCCCGAGATAGTTTTTTTTATTGGCTTTAGGGTAAATACACACAGAGCCATACACAAATTTTTAAAAACAGATACAGTACAAGGATTACACAGGGATTACACTCTTCTCGCACAGGGGCAGAACAGGGCATTTTTATAAACGATAAATGGGCTTTCAAGGTTTAATTTTAAAAGTTTTCTAAAAAGCTCATCAGATTGAGCTCTATATTTTGAACAATCAAAAAAGATGTGCTCCAGGTCACCGATTTTATTACAGGCTTTACAAAGATCACTCTCAAGTATTTTTATTTTAAATAAATGTTTGGGATAATACACATGACCAAACTTCATTTTTCCGATAGTAGTTATACTTTTTCGACTGTAATCGTATTCATTGTACCAAGGTTTTCACCTTAATTTGGTTTCAAGTCTGGTGTAACGTGTTGGATTTGCAAAGCTGTACTCTTGCCATAAACAGGACCATTTATTCATCATTCTCTGTTTTGCTATAATTATTTGTTCATCTGTGGTTAATTCGTAATTTATTTGTTCCCCCATTACTATGCTTTCTTTGGTAATTTGATCTGCAATTTCATTGTTTGTTATTCCTGTGTGTGCTTTGACTCAGAAGAATTTTATATATTTATTTTGATCTTGTAAATTTTTAACTATTGCTTGGATGCTAAAAATAATTTCATTGGTTGTGTTTGAGTTTGATTTTAAAATTTTAAGAACGGAAAATGAACCGTAAAAGATTATAACATTCTGATCCTCTTCCTGATAAACATATTCTACTGATTTTAGAATTGCTATTGCCTCAGCTGTAAAAATATATGTGTTTTTGTTTAACTTATATTTTTTCTGTATACGTTTAGGTATTACGAAAGCTCAACCTGTACCACCGGTGTTTTTTTTTATCCATCAGTGTATATAGTGACGTAGTTTGGATGTCCCTCTAAAATTTAATTTATGACTATACTATTAAATGATGCTAACTCCAAATAAAGGGGTATATTCACATCATAGGAAACAAGTGGTCAAAGTAGTCGGTCTCTGCATTTGTTTGTGGTTTTAAGGTCACGTTTCCTAATCTATCACAAATAAGAGGAGAGTTTTTATGAATCCAAAAAGGCTTAGTTAGGTCGTATCATTTAACTTATATATGCTACTAATGAACGGTGAGTTTTTCTTTGGCGACTTGTAACGGAAGTATTTTGCCTACCACAGGGGGCATTAACACAGGGGATAGAAAATTGGTGGAAGAAACTATTGTGGGTGGAGATAAGGCAAGCAAAATAATCGCTACTTGTGCGAACGGCACTCAGGGTTTGGTAGGAGAGCTGGGGTCGTGGATAAGTAATAGATAAGGGGGATGGAATGGGGCAACTACACAAAATGAAATAAAGGGGGTCATTAATCTTTTGGAATAAACAAAATAAAAATAAACAGGAAATACTTCAAATAGGGCGCCACTTGAGGTGCCTAATTACACCTATCACAACCACTAGTTGTAACTAGGAAAATAATTAGAAAGTATCAAAAACATATATTTTTCAAACTCAAAAAAAGGTTAGTTAAAAAAAATAAAATGTTAAGAAAACAAAATTCAACATTTATTTTTCTGTCACCACAAACAGTTACAAAACAAATGATAATTACAAAAACAATGTTGCCATCGGTTTACAACTCTAGACGGTGGGGACACTATAAGAACTTACATTATTAATAAATTGAAATCATATAGATCTTTCAATGCAGTCTACATTAAGGTTAATTTAAAAAAAACAAAACAAATTCTAAACTTATGGTTAGTTATATGTATAAGAATAAGTAATTATTCTGACAGTTAGCCCAATCCTAATTTTTATAATTTTACTTATTACAATTTTTCAACTTGTCATGAAAGCAATTTTTAATGATAAATGTCTATTTTTACTTTAAAAAAATTTAACAAAAAAAAGTACCTGACTTCACTAAATATTAGTTTTGGGGCTGGAACTGGTTTTTTAAACTCTGCAAAATAACACAAATGCGTCTCCAAGCTTCAGAATGGTCTGGAATGACCAGTGACAAACAAATAGGCGAAGGAAGTTGAAGTTGGGCTGGATCATCGGGCTTCGGGTCAAAAAAAATTGCAAACTTCTAAGCTTGGCTTTTCAAAACTTCATTGAAAATACGATGGCCTCTTATATCGTTGTAACACCTTACAAATCTTCCATTTAGGACATAATACAACACATATAACTTTCCACAAACAGGATCTGTCGGCTTTCTGAAGATTACACGCCGAGCAACTGCCACCACACTACACATTTTCCCATGACAAAAGACAAAAAAACAAAAAGCATTACGAATTTGAAGAAAAATTTGGACTCCAATAAAACTACAAACGATCTTGACAAAGAAATTATCTTTTAAAATTGATCGCATAACTTAATAACAAACACTTGACAGGAATTCAAACGCAGTTTCAGGCGGTTTGACGATCAAAGGAATATTGAAGAACTTGGACATAAACAAATAATAAAATAATTTATCAACACAAAAATCGACTTGGCGACGTGAAAAGAACGACATAATTCGGTGTTCAAATACTTACAAATCGGAAATTGAATTCAATTCTGCGATTTTTCAAACATTTATGAGGGGTGTTTAATATATCACCTATACGAGGGGATTTCAATATATTTTAAAAAATTAATGAAATTGAAAATGCTACAGACTTAATAATCATTTTTTCAGCTAAAAATGATCTTCTTAGTCCTAATAGAGGTTCGATTGCTTCAGCTCTTAACGGTTTAACTGGTGTAGATTTTATTGCTTCCAGACATATTCTGAGTGATTTGTTTTATATAATATCCAGCTTACGTAGATTTTTTTACTGGCTGGTCCATAAAGTGATCCATAAAGTTCGCATACTGGATTTTAAGAAGTTTAGTCCTTTATTGCATTTTGTCTCTATTTGTTCAATATGAAGTTTCCAGGCCAATTTTCTGTCTAATGTGATTCCTAAGTATTTGACATTGGTATCAACCGAAAATTGTATACCATGTATGGTAATTTTCTACATCGGTTTCATGTTATGCCTGGTGAAGATTATAACTTTGGATTTTTCTGCGGAGATTTGTAGCCCTAAATCACTTATGGATCTTAAAACGAGTTTCGTGCTTGAATTCAAATGATTATTGCATTCGTCGAGATGTTTGGTATGTGTATAAACAACAAAATCATCGGCATATTGTATAATAGTTGCTTTAGATATGGAGGTGTGTAAATTAGTATATAGTAAATTAGTATTAGTATATATATACATATATAGAGTGTGTGTAACGACGCTAAGAATACAATTCTTTGGAGGGTAACTTTCGGGAAAGCGTCAAAACAAGGATCAGCTAGAGATGGTATAAGCCAGCTTGGTGTAGAACTTTATTCTATATGTGAAATTTTCGGTGATATGTTGTCACCTTCATCAGCACCTAAATGGAAAACCTATTATAGTACAGTGGTGGAAATCAACATTTAAAAACCTACATTGAAAATGTTCAGTTGGTCCTAGTTGTAAAAAACACTGTCACAAACATGTTAAAAATATTAAAAAATACATTTAAAATTTTGAATAAAAACATTACAAACAACAGGGTAGTTTTTCAAATACAAACACAACAAAAAATCTAAAATTTACAACCTACAAAAACTACAAATAGAAAAGAAGAATTAATCTTCTTTTTTGAAATATGTCAGAAATATGTCATCAAAAAAGAAGATTAATTCTTCTTTTCTATTTGTAGTTTTTGTAGGTTGTAAATTTTAGATTTTTTGTTGTGTTTGTATTTGAAAAACTACCCTGTTGTTTGTAATGTTTTTATTCAAAATTTTAAATGTATTTTTTAATATTTTTAACATGTTTGTGACAGTGTTTTTTACAACTAGGACCAACTGAACATTTTCAATGTAGGTTTTTAAATGTTGATTTCCACCACTGTACTATAATAGGTTTTCCATTTAGGTGCTGATGAAGGTGACAACATATCACCGAAAATTTCACATATAGAATAAAGTTCTACACCAAGCTGGCTTATACCATCTCTAGCTGATCCTTGTTTTGACGCTTTCCCGAAAGTTACCCTCCAAAGAATTATACATATATATATATTATATATATATATATATATATATATATATATATATATATATATATATATATATATATATATATATATGTATATGTATATATATATATATATATATATATATATATATATATTAAAAAGTAATGGTGCAAAGACTTATCCTTGTGGCAAACCTAAATTTGCAGTTTGGTATTTTATTGGACACCTATAATGTCTTCTGAGCTCTACTTGCCTGTTTATATATAATTTGCATATCGTGTTAGTAACTTCTTGAGGGATTTGTAATTGCATAGTTTTTTCCGTAAGATGAACCAGTTGACATTGTCGTAGGCACCTTTAACATCTAGAAACATTATTCTATTATACTCGTTAAGCCTATATTCTATTATACTCGTTATACTCGAGTTAAGCCTATTTGTATGTCTGACTAAGTGTGTCACCGCATCTATGGTGCCGAAACCTTTTTTAAAACCATATTGTATAGTTCGCAAAGCGCCGGTTGTATTTAACCACCATTCCAATCGGTTTTTAATTAATCTTTCGAAAACCTTGAGTATACATTGCATAAATGCAATGGGTCTATATGAGTCACATAGGTGGGGGTCTTTGTTTGGTTTAGGTATTGGTATTACAATAACCTCTGTTCATTCTTCTATACTTTCCCCATTGATCTAGATATTATTTAGAATTTTGATTATAAACATCTTAACATTATTTTGTAATTGAAATATCATAGGATATCTAATATCATTATATCCAGGTGATGTATTCTTTCTGTTTTTTATAATATAATTTAATTTTGGTAAGCTAGTTGGTTGACTAAAAATTTTATGGTTGGTGTTATTTTTTCTTTGTTTTGAGAAAATGTGTGAGGTATCATCCAAAGCATTAGCTGGTGTAATTTTTTCTAACAATTGTTCTTACCATTCATAATTCCCCGATGTATTACCTTTCCCATATATCCTATTTATTTTTCTGGCCTGAGTTCATATTTTTGTCAATGGTGTATTTCTATTTAAATTTTCGCATTAGAGCTGCCAATGTGTTTTAACTTTAAATTTTAAAAACTTTTTGAAATTTCGTTTTTACACTTCACATAATTTTCCATAGTGCTTTCTTGCTTATACGTGTTGAGCATTTGTTTTCTTTTTTTAATAGCTTCTTCGCAGCTTTGATCCCACCATGGTGAAAGAAGAGTTTTTTTGTTCGGTTTAAAGGGTTCGTAAATGGGTATAGGGACATTGGCTGCCTTATTTATCCCTTCAATTAATAAGCTATAATTATGTTCCGCGTTATTGCTATTTTTGATGTGTTGTGAGAAATATGTATTCGCAACTTCTTGTTATAAAGTCCAATGTGCTTTATTCAAAATTCCATTTTGTTTTTGGATGTATTATGATGTCTTTACTTTCCACGCCTTTGTTAATTTCTATAATAATTGGAAAATGGTCTGAACCCAGTACATCAGGTAAAGTTTCCCATGCATAATTAATTGCTATATCTGAAATTGCAAACGTTACATCCACTACTGAATTATTTCCATTCTTTGTGAACCTTGTAGGTGATTCGGTGTTTAAAAGTACTAACTCCGTATTGTCTGAAGCGGTTATAATTTGCGTGCCTTTAGTGTTACTTTTGAAATCACCTCCAAATATACTATTTGACTTGGTACAGTTAAGAATTGCGCCCTAATCGGCAGTTATGGTTTGTATACCAGGTGGGCAGTATAATGAGAAACATGTTAGCGTTATTTCACTGTTATTTAATATTTTTATAACATACATTAAAATATTTTCATTCAATTTTTTTTAATTGGAATTTCTTTAAAACAAAATACATTTCTGACAAGGATTGCCACACCTGCATAACCATCATTTCTATCTTTACGAATAGTTATAACACTTGAAAATATACTGTTTATCTGGCTTAAACCACGTCTCTGAAATTAAAGTTATATTTTTATTTAAAGATTTAAGTAAACTTACTTTATTAGCTAAAGCCGATTGAGCATTCCATTGTAAAATCTTTATTTTATTTTTTATTTCATTAGCCGTTACTTAAATTTATTGAATTTGTTAATTTTATCATAAATGTATGCTTTATCTAACTTTTCTAAATCGCTAAAAGAATCAAACTCTGTCAGTACACTTTTAAAAATATTGGAAAATATGTTTATAAATTCATGTGTATTAGGATCAGGATCGGCACTGTGTAAAATATTTGAGGGAAGAAGTCTTTTTGGACCAAATTCAAAAGGAAATAATTATAGCTTCAGGTAATGGAGATTGGGTTTTTTTTTAATGTAAAGAAGTTTCAGTTTGATTTGGAGGTACATTTTGTGTTTGTTTTTGGGTATTGGATGAGGATGGTTTAGGTACATGTTTGGTGTTAGTTTGACTTGGAAGAGGTGGAAAGCTTTCATTATTTAGCATATCTATACAGTACATACAATAACTGTCTTGTGGGTCTCTATAGTTATGATCGTCGTTTTTGTCTTGTTCGCAGTTAATACATCTGGTTGTTGTACTGTTGCAATTACGAAATATGTGTCCATGTTGCAAGCTTTTATGCACATAGGGTTCTACGGAACAGGCAACACTGTTTATATATACATATCTGGGTAAAATATTTCCTTCAAAAGTAAGTAATGTCATTCGTCTAGGACATATACTTTTTCTCCGTTTAAATCAATTTTCCTTTTGAGTTGAGTGACTTTCGTTATTGTTATATTAGATATTATAAAATCAAAAACATATTGGTCATTAAAAGCAGTGTCTACGTTTATTATTATGCATTTTCCTTGAAGCAAATTATTTGGACTATATGCTTTTAGTTGTTCCTCCGTTAAGTTTTCAATTTTTTCTAAATTTTGTGGCCTTTGTGGCTTTCAACTTACTTGAAGGTACTTTTACCCCATTCTTCCCTACTTTGTCAATACTAAGAATAATTTTGATTACTAATTTTTTATGTAAAATATGACCTACTTTTATAGGATGCAGTTTGCCAATATTTTCTTAATTTTTTTTTTCAATGAATACATATACCTCATCCGTATAGAGATAATCTTTTTGTAAATTAAACAGCTTACTTCCTTTTTATTGTTCTTTGGTTTGTAGGCATTCTTCCAAATGGTCCATATTTTTGATTCCTCCTTTGTCAGGGGGAGAGTTTTCATCAATTTTTGTAAACTACCACTATATACACACAAACAAAAACAATAATAAACATATTAATAAACACAAAAACTGGGTTTATTTGCCCGGAGTTAAATTGGTTTATTATTATTAGTCATAAAAAACTAGTCTTAATCACTATTTAAGCACCTGTAATTATACGTGTTCTCTCTATGAATGATCGAACAAATTCCGAGAAAGTTACTATTCAAGGCATAACCAATAAAAAATTGCAGAATCTGTCCTTATTTCCTTTACTAAAGATAGCACTTAAAAAGTTTTTATTTTTAATTTAGACATTGGTTTCAATAGTATGATAGCCCTAGACTTCCTAGATCATTATGAATGTGTTTTAGATATAAAATTCCGATAGTTACATACAATCATACAAATTTTAAAACCCTCATTCTTTACAAAGTAGTACAAAAGACAAGTACACCCGCGAAAGACAAAGACACCCGCGAAAGACAAATTGCTGACACTTCTTAGGGAAAAAATACAAGTAAAATCAGAAAATAAAATTAAGTTAGATCCCAAACCAAAATCCAATATAAAAGCCCAAAAATCCAAGATCAAGACAAATATGCCGGGGCGAACAAATATGCAGACTAAAATGCAACTTATAAAATCAAATACAGATGCCATAAAATGACTAAAGAATTTATAGTAGACAGGACACGGATAATTAAAGAACGACTATTCAATTCATTGTGACTATGGTCGAGAATTCGAGAATGCTATACTCAAAGATCTATGCGAACTATAAGACATAAAACTTACATTTTCTAGTGTTAACCTTCCACAATCTAATGGATCTGCAGAAAGATTTTATGATGCACTCTCAAAAACGATTAGAAAACTAAAATCATTCCTTCACCATACTCCCGTATGCAACAATATGCTATAACAACACGAAAAATAAGACCCATATTTCACATCATACGAACTTTGGACATACTGCAAGATGACCACTAGAAACTCTATATAATCAAGAAACAGTAATGACTAAATACATTAGAGCACCTAAATATTCGTATGGAATACTTTTACAAAGTAGCCAGAGCAAAGACAGAGAGAAGGAAAAAACAGGCGAAAATAAGATTTGATTGATATAAGGTTGAATCCACGAATAGATGAACTTTGATAAAATGAAAGGCAGATATCGAGCACCGTTTTATTAATTAAATCTTGCCCAAGTACTTTCGTTTCTTAAAGCATTTTTAGGTGCATTTCGTTAATTTTGGGCTATTTAACA
This sequence comes from Diabrotica balteata, assembly GCA_918026665.1. NCBI lineage: Eukaryota > Metazoa > Arthropoda > Insecta > Coleoptera > Chrysomelidae > Diabrotica > Diabrotica balteata. The sequence goes on along the minus strand of OU898283.1, from coordinate 65,875,412 downwards.
AGCGCAGAATGTCATAAACATAAAATTGTACATAACACTACACTAAACAGGGACAAACTGTTTAAAATTATTTAAAAAAAAATTAGTCGAAGATTCTCTCTCCTGTTGCCGACCAGAATGTAGCTGTAGAATGTAGAAGAATCCAAAATTAAATCAGCAAATGTTTTTAATGAAAATACCTTATAATAAACGCGTAAAACGCCTTTTAATTAATAGTATTGGAACAGTATGGAAATGTATAAGTGGAAATTGAGACGCTTTCGACGGCGAATACAAAGTGTATAAATAGAATAAGCACTGGTGCAGCTAAAATTGGAAAACTCTTCAAAAATCAAATATCTGTTACCACTTCAGTCATAAAAACTTTTAACTCTACTATCTAAAAATTGCAAATAGACGAAGAAACCTTTAATAAAGACTAAAAAATCTTAGTGACGACATCTCTTTTTATCAAGCACAATTACAAACACTATTATAGATTTATGTGAGTCTTTATTTGCAAAGATACATATTTTTAGAAAATTATTTAAATGTTATTACGTTCTCTCGCCTGCAAATTTTAAATAGTTTTATTATTTTGCCAATAGACTTATTGAAAGGAATCTCACAGTCGTTGCAAAAAATGTACTGCCTCTACCCAAGTATATGTCAAATATAGCTCAGTATATTGATATAATAAAACTTCAATCTTATCAGCTTGATTCATAAATAATTGTTCGTCTTCGAAATTCCATTTGTGTTCCCGAAATCTACACCCATATTAATTATATTCATTACCAATATTAGATAATCAAACTGGATTTCATCATATACTTTCAACTGTACATAAATATATAGCGCGAGATGATATCATGGACACGGACATTCTCCATATCGCATAGACACCGATACCATAATAATATGTGTGAAGCCCAGCTTATGATACCTCTCAGCGTTCTGACAAAAACTTGCCGCATGTCGATGCTCTTGGCAAAAAGATACAATGTGCAAGAAATTGACCGAAAATTATGGTTACTAACTACTTTCGATCCATTACCAGTATTACCAGTAACAATTAAGTATATAAGTAAAGAGGTCACTACACAAATAATCCAGACAAATTTAATTTTAAGATTAATTCTCGAAATTGCCACATTAATCGACAGAGCCAGAGTTCACTCCAAAGTCCAGATTGAGAAATATTCAAATATCACCTATATAAGTGACAGAGTGAACATACTCTACATATGCTGTGACCATTTCGAGATAAAAAGTTACATATCAAAATTAAAACCATTAAAACACAATAAGATCAACGTAAAACATTGCACAACACAAACTATACCAATATTCAGAAGAACCGGATTAGATGATGAACCAGCCATTCATCGAGGATCATTTATCCTTGTATACCGTATCAACCTTATCACTGGTTGTCATACTAGTTATCTTATTACTTTGGTGTAAACATCGAAATAAAAAATTCCCAAAAAATTGTAATCGGCAGGTCTCAGGATCAGCCTCCACCTTCACCACGCAGAAATTTCATTAGACAGAAACTTCAAGGTTTAACCAGAAGCAGACCCAATGTCCAACAAGAATCTGAACAGGAAGCAGAGATATCAATCATACTTTAAAAGTCAAATCAATGGCATTGATTTTTTATTAATAAGGGGAGCTCTTATATGAGAAAATATTAAACTTGAACTAGCTAAAGTTTACCGAGTTCATATTTCGTTATTCAGTTAGTAGACGAAGACCACTCTTAACTGTTACTTCGACGCATCAGTTTTGTAGTTATTTAGTCATTTAAATTAATATTGTAACAAGCAATTAGTGGTATAATACACATTATATATATATATATATATATATATATATATATATATATATATATATATATATATATATATATATATATATATAGTAAACTCTTAAATATTGGGGAAATCTGCAAAAAAAACTCTAATGTGTATCAATTATTTCACCTAACGTTTTCGCCAAAGAGAATTTGGCTTCTTCAGGGCTGAAAGAGAATAAATTATAATTAGCTACCATATATTATCTAATAAAAACCATTTACCTTACCGTGAAATTTTAGAAATGTCAAGTTATGATGTTAAAAACTTTAGCTAGTAACAACATAGTGGTGTTTTTTTCTTACTATGTGCAAAAAAGTTTATTTGTTAACGTTGGAAATGTATGGTAGCTTTGAACTTAAAACGCAAAGGCTTACCGTTAGGTGAAATAATTGATACACATTAGAGTTTTTTTGCAGATTTCCCCAATATTTAAGAGTTTACTATTTAACTTATCTGCAAAGATTATATATATATATATATATATATATATATATATATATATATATATATATATATTATATATATATATATATATATATATATATATAAGGATCACTCAGACGAGTGGTGGGTTCTTATATCGGTCTCTAGGTGGAGAAATAAAAGACAAAGTTGATAGGCTACTTTATCTATTTTGAAGACGTTTCGCTTTCGAGTTTTGAAAGCATCATCAGTTCATCTAAAAAATTTTACAATATGAGAACCACACAATCATGGAAACGATGTTAATTGTTACCTTAAAAAGATATGTAGCAGTCAATGTTATTAACAATAATGTGAATGAAACTAAGTAAATGGACATAATACGCTGATTTTGTATAAACAGTTAAGTAACTAACAACATATATGAACTTATAAAACATTAGCACAGCAAATGACCATGTGGTCTAAAGTAAATTCAATGTTATTTAATGTTAATTAGTGCGTAAGAACCAAGAAAATCATAGATAACTTCCAACTATTTAATGGATATTAAGCTTTGATTTTAACATTATGTAGCATTATAAGTGATATTAATAAAATTTTTAAAAAGTAGTATAAATGAAGTTACCGATCAAAGCCCTATGAATGTCGCCGGGAAAATGGCGTTTAATGAAACAGGAACGACCTAAACCGCGAAAAGACAGCGGTTTAGTTCGTTCCTATAACATAACATTGAATTTACTTTAGACCACATGGTCATTTGCTGTGCTAATTTTTTATAAGTTCATATATGTTGTTAGTTACTTAACTGTTTATACAAAATCAGCGTATTATGTCCATTTACTTAGTTTCATTCACATTATTGTTAATAACATTGACTGCTACATATCTTTTTAAGGTAACAATTAACATCGTTTCCATGATTGTGTGGTTCTCATATTGTAAAATTTTTTAGATGAACTGATGATGCTTTCAAAACTCGAAAGCGAAACGTCTTCAAAATAGATAAGGTAGCCTATCAACTTTGTCTTTTATTTCTCCACCTAGAGACCGATATAAGAAAGAACCCACCACTCGTCTGAGTGATCCTTATATATATATATATATTATATATATATATATATATATATATATATATATATATATATATATATGTATATATATATTGTTATGCTATTTAAATTGTATTCTATTGCTTATTTAGAAAAGATCCTGTCTATATTTATTAAATGATCTAATCTCCAATTAATCACAATAAATCAGCATTAATTAATTACAATCTCAGGCTATTTAACTTGTACTATTTACCTTTGATCGTGGATTCAAAATATTTTCCAGTTGGCTTCCTAATTGGGATAGGTAATATGACCTGAATAAAATACACAGAATTTCAACTGAACTATATGTGAGATGTCCTTTATTTTAATAAAATTTTATATAACAATCAATCCTGTAATATTTGCAATATAATACTTTAAATATATGAGAAGTTGTTTTCTTTCATGGACCCAAATGTTATTTTACATTGATTTTTAATATGTGTTATAACTAAGCTCTCTTTATAATTTTTTTCTTTAAATGATCGCAAAATTAACTGTCTCTATTATTTATTCAATTTATTTAATTAATAAATGAAGACCACACTCCTGCTCTAATGAAAATTGACTGACCTTTCGTTATCTGCCGTTGCAATTCTATGGCCACGCCATAAAAAAAAAACCTTTCTCTGCTTCTGCTCCTATTTTGGTCCAGAAGACGTACACCTTTCTCCTATCTGTCCTTGTATCTGCAACCCAACAACTCGTATAATTCTATGCAGCCTCCTTTTGAACCAATCTCCGCGCCTGTTTATAACTTCAAATGTTTCCGGCTTCGTCTGATATTTATTCTTATAACCTTTGGTTTTTCTATCTCTCTGTACCCCGTTCCTCACACTGATCAGCTTTTACACAGCAAAATAAACACACCCGGTAAATTACGTCTTCGGGACTTCAAACCAACACAAACCACAAAGCTCCTTCCTTCTTGGGCGACGAAAACTGACTAACTCCTTTCCTCTCTCCTATCTCATAGCCAAAACCACTCCCTCCTTTGCACTCAAAAAATTGACCAATCAAAATCATCCACCTCTGTGACGTATCGTTACCAATCAACTCCTCTTTATAAAACGTCATTCGGGTAATTCCAGAAAACAACATTCTTTAATTATTCTAACTAAATCTATCTGCTTTACAAATATTTCTTACTAATAGCTACAAACGATACCTGTTTCTCAATTCAATGTCTTTTGTTAATAAACTTTTACCGATATAATCTTTCGGGGGGAAAAACCACCGCACATCCCGGTCTATTGTTTAAACACTTTCTATATACACTTTTATTACGGGTAAATCCATTTCACAATAACCGACTTATTTAAATTTCTTATCGATAATATTTGAAAGTCTTGTCTCTGAGGCCTAATGAACAATTCTTTGAACAACTTAAAATACATATTTTGTCTTATACAGGATGTTTGAAACTTTATATGCCCGTATCTTTATGAAATATCAATAATCTTAATTTTTATTTAAGTAATAAAATTTGTATATCGGTTTTTATTGCTAATGGACATTCAAAAATACAACAATATATATATATATATATATATATATATATATATATATATATATATATATATATATATATATATATAAGAACAAAATTTTTAAATTCATGGACATAATACCAATAATTGCTAAAATGAAGGATAAAATATGGAGATACACCATTAGCGACTATGGGAATACAAGAGAGAAAGAGAAAGACCTCAGATTTGATCTTTGTCAAGTGAAATAATAAAAATGTGAAATGGAGATTCTTCAGAAACGCGTAGGGTATTATATAGTTTAAGTCAATATAATCCAATCATTAAACACATACGAAAATACCGTCAGTGAAAGTTAATTTTCTGAATAAAGCAGATATGGCATTGGGAAACAATTTCAGAACAATATTTTATTGTGGATACCCAACTCTCCAAATAAAACGAAATTTACTCCTGGACTAATGGACTTTATTTAATAATTTATGTTTGATATTAATATTTTTTTAATGGCTTTAAGTTTAAATTGTAAAATAATTGAATCATTTTTTGCAGTACATATAAATTAATATTTAGTTTAAAAAAATATTTTGTTGAACTTATTTGAGAGAAACGCTTGTAACAACGAAAATGAACAACCTAAAATATTTATTAACAATTTCAGTTCTATGCTTTGTTACTTGCCCAGAAAATATCAACAAACAATATAAAATACTGGCTCTATTTTTTTTAATATTCGTGGATGTGGGATTAGTGCGAACATTGGTGGGAATATTACAGTTCTATCCACACCCCTGGTATTTAATTACAATACTTCAAATGATCTTTGCTATACTAACACATGTTTCACGAGTTGTAAATTTTTATTTAATTTGTTTTTCAACCATGTTTAGAAATCGAAAGTTGCTTAGTCAGTGTATAGGAGACTTGTATAAATTTGACAGTTCGACAAATTTTCGAAAGAAGTCTACATTTTTTTGGCTCTTTATGTTTGTTTTTGTTGCAATACCATTTTTTATTTACCCATATTATTTTATTGTTATTAAACAAGTAGGACATATCGGTGTCGACTTTGTTATAATAGAGGAATATCGAGCACTCACAGCTTGTTTAAATATGTATTTACTAATAAAGATTGTAGAAAGACTACGATTTTTAAACAACTGCTTTATGAGACCTTTTATTAAAACCAATCACCAAATATATGTTAAAAGTTCAGATTTTCATTGTAAAGACTATATTACAAAATTGTCAGAAGATATGGATTACCTTCTTAAGATATTTACTAATATTAATAAAGTTTTTGGTATAACTATACTGTGTTATGTAATAAATTATTGTTTCCAAATGATTTATTTGGCTCCATGTTTGGTGTATATGTCTTTTATACATTTTGGCCTCTTTACTTGGTGGATTCGTACAGCTTTATTGTTATGTATACTTTTGCAAACAGTAAGTATGTTTTTTAAACCAAAATATGTATGAAATTACCTTCCAATTTTTTAATAAAATATTGGAAGCATTACCATATTTACAGTGCACAAAAGACCTCGTAGGTCTAGGACAAACAGTCTCTTAGGTGAATCTCTGGCTATTATGCTCATGTTTCACTAAAATTCCTGACGATACCTCTTCATCTTCTTTTACCTTCTGTTTCGTTTCTCCAGTTTAAGTCAACTATTTTGTTTAAGTCACCTTTTTTATCCATTGTGCACTTGATCTTTCTTTTCTTCTACTTTCTACGGGCCTCCTACCTAAGATCATCTTTGTATTATTCCCACTGGAATTCTTTTGGCATACCCTAGCTACCTAATTCTTTTTGCTGTAATATATGTCGTAATTTTAGGATCATTGTACTGCTCATATAATTCGTGGTTCGTGGCTAATCTGTTTTTCCATCCTTTATCACTCTTTATGCCTCATAAAATTTTTCTTACCAATCTTGAAAGACCCTTTTTGGCGCCTCCTTAGAATCATATATTTTGATTTTTGAATATTAATTCTCCCTCTTATAAAAAGCCTCAATAATTTACCTTACCAATTTTATCTTTGTTATAGTCAACAGCGTTAAATCATCCGCCAAAGCTAGGAATTAATGTGGCTTCCTGAAAATTATATAATTTTGTTCTAAATCAGTTTTTCTTATTATTGTTTCCAGAAGTAAATTGATTAAGATAATTGATAGTATAACTTGGCTTGAAAGTTAAAAGGAATCCATTTTAACTTAAAAATTATCTAATCTTAAGTCATTCCACATAACTTAATTATTTCTGATTAAAGTCAGCTTTTTTAGCCTTACAACTTACTTGCACTACCCAACCGGATCATAACTTTAAACAATTTTTTTCTCTTCATTCTATCATACGTATGTTTGAAATCAATAAATATTGTATATATCTTTAATTTATTGTTCTAATTGTACTTTTTTAATGTAAAGAATTGATCCCTTGTACATCTGTTACTACTACAGCCAGCTTATTATTCCGCTAATAAAATTTTTACGTACTTATTTAATCTTTCTCAAAATTCTGCTAACTTCTTCGTAGCTTGTGTCAAGCTGACCGAAGCACCGGACCTTCTTTTTGATGAAGTGGTAAAATACTTGCATTAGACTATTTTATTGGCGTCTTTTTTTTTTTCAAACACACTTAATTGATTTGGCTAGCTGCTTTTCTAATAGCTTTCCACCCGCTTTTAACATTTCTGCACTATTTCTATACCATTTACTTCCTTCCATTTAATTGTAATCTTTTCAATTTGGTCTGTTGATATATTATGGCAACTTTCGCAGTCTTATATTGTTTGTTCATACTCTTTCCCTTTATCATGTCCATTAAACAACTAATTGAATAAACATTTTCATTTGGATATTACATGATCCTACACTACACTTAGTAGCAGTTTAAAAATAATGTGTTAAATTAATGATGCCACAAAATTCATTTAATTTGAACGTACTCAAAAGTTTGGGGAGATTTAGGGCTGCACACCCCCCTTAAAATTTTTCTGTGCGCTTACATTGTTGTTGTTTCTTTTTTATGAAAAATGCTTTCTGAACAAGAAAGTAACGTGTGCATTTTTATTACAAAATGTCAAGTAGTTTAGGAGATAATGTAAAATACAATTTTTATTTTGTAACTTCAAAGGGCTGTAATTTTTTTTATGTACACTTTTGTACTAAGGTAAGTTGGATTTAATAAATTTATTTTTGTCCCCGAAATGCGTGATTTAATCTATGGCATACATTTTTAAAACACATATGCCAAATGTATGGCATACATTTTATATATGTATATAATATAAAGGTAGAAAGTAACGGCATAACTTGCAACCAAGGAAAAAAATGTAATAAAATATGTGTATAAGATGGAAGGCAACCGTTTATACGTATTTTTGACTATATGTCGTTCTCAGTACAGCCATTAGAAAATGAGCATGTTAACTTGGAAAGGATCACTACAGGAGCAATGCGACCAATTTGTGGCAATAATGTTAGAAGACTTTGAGTTTTAAAGACTCTGAGGAGAAGACAAGTTACACTTGTGCTTAATACAGATCGACAACGAATTGTAACAAAACATTTAAGTTTACATATTTTGTAATGTTTTTTTCTGTCAGTTTTTTTGTACGCTGTCAGATTAAAAAATAATAATAATAGATCCAAAAATAATATCTATACATTTAAGGACCAGGAAATCATTATTTTAAAATTCTTATGACTTTGTGGTAGTTGCAGCCAGTTTTTCTAGAAATAATAATTGCTTCACAAAAATGTCGACTAACTTCCGAACGGAATCATTTTGTAAAACCAAAACTTAACAAAAATGTAGCTAACGTAATACAAGAAATATAGATTTTTGACAACCGTTTTATTTTTGCAGTTTTTTAATAAACGAATAATCGGCCAAGTACATAGTAAAATAGTAAGGCAAAATAGTACAAGTAAACATGTTCCATATGGTTTTTTAAAGATTGATTATCGTTAGTGAAGAAGAAACAAGAAACATGTTAATTTTTACTATTTAGTCAGTTAATAATTAAGCAAACGTTATTGGTGTAATACAACTTTGGAATTCGATTTTAATAACGAGTCAACTTAAGTATCATATGATTCGCTTTTCTAATTAAAACAAAATAGGTTATGGCCGTTACCTAATGGGGGTGCATCTAACTACCGAAACTTTGATATCTTTAGATATAAGAAAAAGTTTAAAAATCGAGGTGTTTAAGCGATTTTGTTTTATTTTTAAAATAAACGAGTTTGTAGAGGGAGTAAGGTTTATGCTACCACTCTATATTATAAGTGAGTAGCGGATTTATCTAGGCTCTTAATTTTCCTCTATTTCAAAATTGGCGCAATCATTCTGCGGGATACGATATATACCGAAATTAAAAAAATTCGATTTTAATAAAGCATCTAAAAAGCATTTAAAGTATATTTCTTGTTTTGGTAAAGTGGAAAAATAGGGGAAAATATATAAATAAATAAATATAAATAGATTTCTATAATTTTTAAATTTTAAATAATAAATATTATTTCATTCCTATTTCAGAAGCCAACGAGTAAACATCAAGCTTCTACTAATAGTATTTTTGATAAAAACTTGTTAGTTTAATGTGATTGTTTATCAAGTAAATATTGGTCGATATACTTTCGACAAATAAAATTAGGCCAGTCGTTTCTGGCCATACTTATTATTTTGGCATCCAAAATATTAAAATCAAATTATGGCATCATCATCACAAACAGCTCAACCTAGCTTCGCTGCAGTAACCACAATAACACAGAAAAAATATATAACAGCAACATCATGTCCCAGTAGAACTCAAGCCATTGTTATGAACGCTATCCCAGACGTAGTACTATTTGATTACATAGAGGCAATCGGCGAAATTGTTACCCTAAAGGAATAACCTTTGCTTTACGTATTTATAACCAGGGTATATGCATCTATCTTTCTGCCGTAACCGTAGTAGATATTCTGCTAAAAAATAATCCGACTAATTCGGTTAGAAATCAAATAATATCTATTCGCAGACTTATCACTCCTGCAAAGAGGCTACTACTTTCTAACGTGTGTCCTTTGATTCGGAATGCACTCATAGAGCAAGCACTTAAAAATGAACTTGGATTACAACTTGCTTCCCCTATCTCGCATATCCGTTGTAGTTCCCCGGAAGACCAATATGCTCACATCTTTAGTTTTCGATGCTCAGTCTTTGTGATACCAGATAAAAAATCTTATATGAAAATACAAATTATAAGATCTTTATTACTTCGGACAAACTAGAATATTTTTTATGTAAGCAATCTCCTCCTCCTTATAGTATATCTCGTCTTTCACCCTCTTTAAAAAAAGAAATCTATTCAAATAACCCATCTACTGACACAACAACCCCAAATAAACAGTCTATAATACTATTATCTGTCCCTTCTATTTCTGGCATAAAAAGAATTCATTCCACTGACACAAGTCTTGAATCACTTTTTTTACTGGTTACCGCTAGCCCCTTAAACTTAAACTCTAATAACATACCAAACACAACAACCTTCGCAACTCCTAAATCAGCTCCTAAGAAGAAAACAAAAACTGATTACAAAGAAATTGGTAAAATTAGTCCATATGCCCATTCAAGTATTGAAAAATTAATTTGTGCGAATCCAAAAAATTTTCGTTATCAGCATTACAAATAATTGCCTTTCTAGAAAATTCCTTTGGGAGTAGTGATCCCCTCAAAGAAGCTCATAATTTCACCACGAACATTCATTCTTTCCTCGAAGATCTTACACAAATATACTAAACTGTATCCGATAGATCACTTAAAAATCGCATTGCAAGAATAACGAAAAAGCTGAAACGCACATTAATTTCATGTGACTCTAACTGCAATGATATCGATCTTTTCTAAAATAACTTAATTAGTACAAAGTATATTCTTTCTACTAACCAAATAAGTTTTCAAATTCTTTATTTTACAATGGAACTTCGACAGATACTATCCGTGCCTTGAACACATTCAATATCTTATATCAATTTACCATCCAGATTTTCTTTGTCTCCAAGAGACTAATTTTAATACAACTAATATTCCTTATCCTAAACCCTTTGAAGGATCGCTTTATTAGAACGAACTGCTTCAGAGCTAGTGGAGGTGCATCAATATTTGCGTCAAGCGAAATCGTCCCAACAATGCTACCATTAATAAAGAATCTTAAGGCAATTGCCATAACTACATATTGCCCTAATAAGCTTATCATCTGCTCCATATATATTCCCCCAAACCATTCTTTAAAAGAAGAAGAGCTGCTAGACCTTAAATTCTAACTTCTACAGCCGTTTATACTCACAGAAGACTGCAATGCACAGAACAGTAAGTGGGGTTCTGAATCAACATTTGGACGAGGAAAAGTAGTTGAAAAAATATTATTAACTGCACAAACTCATGTCTTCTTAACACAGGATCTAATACTTATTTTAATATTTCCTCTGGATCTTTCTCTGCTATAGATCTTAGTATTAGTGACTCCAAATCTACACCTTTTTTAACCTGGAAAACAGCTGACGATCTCTTTGATAGCAATCGTTATCCTATAATAATTTTCAATAATTGTAATGGGACTGCCTCTGCCAAAATCTATTGGCGCCTAAATAAAGCTAACTGGCCAGAGTATTCAAAAGCTGTTGACACTGTCTTGCTCGCTTATGATCATCTAATAATCAATTATGTAGACTATTTGTTAACGTCAATAACAGACACTATTATTTCAGCTGCTAAAACTCATATTGGCAAAACATCATTCTCTCCAAATCATAAAACAGTTTCTTGGGAAGAGACGATTCGTCTATCCAAAAAAGCTTTAAATAAGTACCAAAAAAATAGAAGACTTGAAAATCTAATAAATTACAAAATATTCAAAGCCAAGGCCAAACACGTAGTTAAAAAAAAGTAAAAAATTATCCTGGCAAGATTACGTATCATCTATCAACGAAAACTCCAATCCTAGCCAACTTTGAAAAAAAAACGACAAATTCAAGGTCACAAAACTAATAATTAAATTACTCGTTTAATTTCAAACACTTGAAAACATCATGACTTAGAAATCATCTAATATAATCTGCATATAGTAGATCCCTTAATTTTCCTTTCACTATGTATGAGCTAATATCTGACTTAGCTAATAGTAGAAACACTGCAGCTGGGCCCGATGATATTCCTTATGCATTCCTAAAGCACTTGTCTATTTATAGTCTAGTATTGTTACACCAATACTCAAGCCAAATCAGCCAACTATCTTTCCACAAACTTACAGGCCCATCTCTCCCACATGCACTATGTGTAAGCTAATGGAAAAAATGATTAACAAACGTCTTTTATGGTATTTTAAAAAACACAAGATTATTCCAAAGGAACAATCTGGCTACCAAAGACAGCGCTTCACAAGAGATAATCTAGTAATACTCCAAACCCATATCTCTAACGCAATAAGTTGCAAGCAAGGTTTGATAGCAACTATCTTTGATATAGAAGGCGCATTTGATACCATCTCTAGAAATGCAATCCTTGACAAACTTTTTGCATGTAACCTTACTGGTAACATATACGCATTAATCAAAAAATTCCTAACATCTAGATCGTTCAGGCTTTTTGTCAATAACTTCCTTTTTTTCTCCATGCATCCAACATGATGGAGTTCCTCAAGGTTCAGTTTTAAGCACATCCTTATTCATTCTTTCGATTTGTCTGAAACCAACTCTTTCTCCAATAATCCCTATTGGACCAACATACTCCTGCATCATGATATTTTACTCACCAAGTTTAACACGGAAAATACCAGTATTAGTACATTAAGAATTCTCTTCCTAGAACTTATAAACAAAAACAAATATAACATAATTCTTTACACTGATGCGTCAAAAACTGAAAGTGGTGGATATTCTGTAACCATTGTACAACAGCCTATCGAACTCTCTAAAATCTCTCCTTGGTGTAGTATCCACACTGGTGAACTACTAGCTATCTTAATTGCTTTCAAATATGCCCAACAATATCCAAAGACACACAGAGCCATATGCTCTGATTTACTTTTCTCTGTACACTCCATTAATGCTATATCCACCAAACATCCTATCATCCAAGATATTTATGACACATATCAGCTTCTTATAAAACAAAATATAACTATCACTCTGATATGGATACCATCCCATGTTGGTATTAGTGGTAAAGAAAAAGCTGATTGCCTTGCCAAAAAAGCCGCATCATCCACGGACACCATTATGAATGTACAGATTTGCAACGATCTCAAAGCTAGACTAAAGAAGCTTAATCTATCCACCTGGCAGATTCACTGAAATAATGATACTTCAGCGCTGCATGAAATTAAACCTTCAGTGAACCTTTTGACCTATCCCAGTTTATCTCGAAAAAATGTGGCAATCATACGGAGATTGCGTATAGGACATACCCGTCTAACTCATGGCTGCCTGATGACATCATCTCCACAACTAAAATGTCAGCACTGCAATACGACTATCCGAATCAGGCATATACTTATCAAATGCCCTTTTTATGCCAAAATACGCCAACAGCTCGATATGAGCACTAACTTCAAAGAGGTCCTAAGTAGCACAGACCAAATCAACAAGGTTATCAAATTCCTCGAGAAAATTCAACTGCTCAAAAAGATATAAATGTTATAATATTACAAGTTTTTATTATTTTCTCTGTATGTTAAATGTTATCTACATTATTTTGTAATTTATATGATATTACCATGTAGCTCGTGCTAATGACCATAGATGACCATTAATTTAAATAAAAAAAAAAATAATATCTGCAAATTATAGATAAATGCAAAGAGCAGAAAAATACTATATTTTATTACTGGAAACAAGCTTGTAAGGGTACTAATCTCTAATATCTTCATATACCAGCATACCTAAAAAGGTATATCGGTCTAGTAAATATAACCACCTAAAAAGTAAATACGAAATATATTTGACAAAAATTTTAAATAAGTAGGAAGCTTAGATAGCATGACTCCCTACATATCTGCTCTGACCAAAGTGGGAAAACACTACTAAACACATAACTACATCACCTGGAATATATCAATGATGAATATTTTTAACAGATATGGACGCTCTCTAAAATAATACAAGATTGTATTGTTTAAAAGCCAAAAGTAGAAAGTAGACAAAATCTCGAAGCCCCTTTCGTCTCTTAGGATAAACTGAGTCTAAAAATTCTAGCAGGAACAGTAAAATACCTTCTTAGGTGGGTAGTACCCCAGAAATCTAAAAAAAATTATGAAAGTATACAATACTATGGTTAGATTAACTCTTATCTAGCCCGGTATGATATGAACAATCCAAAAAAACATATTTCAGCTGTGTTCAACATACAAGAGAGAAATATACTACAAGCTATGTAGATTGTAGATTAAAGATAAAGGTATAATGTAAGGTATCTAGGTACCACCAGGTCTGGAACCAAATTATTCAACAGGTTCTTAACCCTTTTAACCCGTAACCCTATGGCTAAACTTTATCGCGGATTCTGTTTATTTTCTCCTGGTTCAAGCTTAGGATGGTGACAAAGCAATATAAGGCTAATAAAATCTGGGTGACATCTTGTATCTGGAGTTGAACTGTGCTTAGCTTTCCTTCCTAAAAGTAGTGACCACGATGGAGCTTGAAGTGACCCCTCCAATACAACTATATCTTAGGACTCTGGGAGGGGTACTGTAGGGTTTATTAAAACCAGTCTTTGAAAATGTAATATATAAAACAATACGGCCGTAAAGATGATTGTTATATAGATTGTATTGATAGGTCGAGTAAACTCTGATTCAGCACATATGTAGTTAATGTAGATCTCAGATGGATTCTAGTTTATGATTATTTCGTATATTTTCAAAATTTTGGCGCTGTTATCGCTTGTTCAGTAATTACTAATATACTCTTTATATAATGAACCCATAAAATAATGCTTACCAGTAAACAAGTATAAATATTAATTCATAACCTTAATATCGTTTCTTTCGTATGGCTGGTTTTACTTAATTTTGTTGATTTTATATCACTGTATTATCTGGTTCTACTACCTATTTTCAGTTCTGCATCTGTTTCTTTCAGTTACAATGTTAATATCTACACTAATACCATTATCTACTTATTAGAATCCTGTAAAAATACTCGAAAAATAATAAAAGAGCCTAAAATGGAGTAACGTGTTATTTCGAAATATAACAGTAAGCTTAAGTTTTCTAGTATATTGGAACCAAGCTACGAAAGCCTAAAAACTACAAATAGAATTTTTATATAGAGAGCGCATAATGTCTCCTTTTAATTGCTTGGATCACATATGTTCTTTTGGTATACACTTACGTCATAAAATAAAAAATATGATTATTCTATATTAAAGTAATATATGATTACAAATGATACGTTTTTTCTGCTTTTTAGATACAAATCCGCCAAAAGTAAGCATACATTTTTATTTTTTAGGTTACCGTATTTGCATTAGCTGGCATAGGTCATTCCTTAAGAGAAGAATCTAATAATACAATTAAAATCTGTTTTAATATCATCAATAATGAACTCGACAGAACAGTCCATGACCATCGACAAATAAAAACTGATCTGTTATTTTTAGCTAAAAAGATACAACAGCAGAATGTAAAAGTAACTGCTTCTGGATTTTTCACCGTTGATTACTCAATGATGGGCTCTATTATTGGCTTCTTTACGTCTTATGCCGTTATTGCTCTTCAAATCATTCACGAAAATGATCCAACAAAGGCAGTCACCAAATTACCACCACTGGCTATGTTAAATAAAACTTACACTAATATTTCTATTTAAAGTAACATATTGTTTAATCTACTTCACGGTTGTATATTGTAAGTTTGTCTGTTTAAAAAATTCACAGCATAATAAAATTAAATTAAAATAGATATCGTTGTTTATAAATTTCATGAAAGGTTGTGATACCCACACTTTTTTAAAATTATATCTATATTAACCAGTTTATAACTATATTTCACTATTGGTAAATTTTTGACTCTGAGCTTTTTCCGAACTATGCACAAACAAATCACCCATGAATACAACTTTATAAAATTTTAATTTTTAAACACAATTTTAATTTATAATTATAATGTATCATTTATAATTATGATTTTTAAAATAATACTAATAAATTACAGCATACCAAATAAACTTTATTAATGACCCACATGTCCTACTTGAGATTATGTCGTTTTTAATCTATCTTAAAATTGGGCCCATAGGTTCCATTTGGTTTAAGAAAGACTTCATTAAATTTTATATGAACATGTCAAAGTTTTTTTTATGTAGAAATTACAGCCGCATCCACCATAATGGTTATTAGCGGTGGCTACAGAATTACAAAATAAGCATTTATAAAATATTCCTATAGATTTTAAAAAAATTACAATATTACTAACTGAAAAATTAGTGTCTAATAAATTACTTAAACTGTTAGTGTTGGTTGTATCAATGTAAATCTACCCGTTCTACATCAATATCGTTCGATGGAATAAAAGTCCAAAATTATCAACAATAACTTCTATTCAAAAATTACAGGCAGTTTTAAAATGAAACAATTCTAAAGAATATATCGGTGGTAAGTTCACAAAGGTACTGATTTTACAATCTTTTAAATTAATATAAACATGCCACGGCTTCTCCGAAATAAAAATAAATATAATCAAAGCGGGAAGTCGTTAAATTTAATCACACATTCTCGACGTGAGATATAAACATAAAAACCACGTCGCCCTAATATTTAGAATAAACACATTTTGAGTGCGTCCTATGCTTAATAAGCAATAATACTCGACTAAAGCCATAAATAATAAAATAATCTACTGAGTGTCTCTGACAGTTAGGTATGTTAAATTAAATTAAATGTAACACAAAAATTGGCAAATCTATGGCATTCAATTAATAAATGGTTAACGGTTACTTGTACATTACATGTTTCACAAATAGGTGGATCCATTTTGTACAATAAATATGAGTAAGTCTCGTGTGTCCAATTCGTAATCTCTTTATCATCAATTGTACTCTTCTGTTCCTGGTTTAGGGTTCCCAAGCTGTTACGTCATTTTTAATTTTGCCCCAGTGCTGTTTTAGAAGATTGCCATTCGTTTTTCCACTTGCACAAAACTCGATTTCTTATAAAAGCTTTTATATCACTCGCGCTATTTAGATACTCGTCTTTTTCTATATCGGCACATTTAGCAATTTCACTCGCACACTGGTCCGCACTTTCGTTGCCAGCAATGCCAATGTACGATGGAATCCATATAAATCTGATACTCCTAGAATTTTCTTGAGCCTTCATGAGTTCTAGTTTTATAATGAGGTAATTATTGGAAAGTCAAGTAAATTGCCAATAGAACTTATTGCCAATAGAACTTTATCAAAGTAATTTGATAACTACAAGTTGGAAAATAATTGCACACCCACACAATTTTTACATCTAAACTTATTCATTGTCATAAAACTTTCACCTTCATAAAACAATTACTCAATCAATAACACACATTTCAAAAATATATCTCTCGAATAAGTATAAATAGCTTTTAATAACACAATGGTATATTACATCACTTACATTTAATAAACAATCTCACACATATCTCTTCTTCATTGGATCAAATCTATCTCCTCAAGAACTTCCCGTTTACTGTCAAACAACTGCAATAATAGAACTGAGTTCTCCATTCAACAATATAAAGTAGTTTCAACCATGTTCTACCATCCATCTATTAATAGAGTACCGGCATGTAAGTAATGTTTATTTTATTTATTTATTTGCTTATTTATTAATTTATTACAATCGAAGAGACTATTTTATAACAATTTGTGGGCCTTACCTTGTCTGTTTAAACTTTTTAAAAATTTTATACCTTTTTTTCAACTTACTCATTTAAATAAAACCACAGACATGTAATATTGGCATAATTATTGTAATTTACAACACCTACTTTGTTTATCGTTATTAGACAACACCCTAATATGGGTTTTTATTATTTCAGCATTTGTTTAACTTTGTATCGAGGATGCTTTGCATATTGTAGAAAGCGAAACCGGTCGTCTGATAGTTAAATTAAATTGATTGTGAGCAAGTCTTATTTATTATTTCTTTACCTATTTGGTGATCAACAGTTTCAATTTGAGTATTCTTAACAATATGCAGGCATGTGTTACACAAACGGACGAAGACTAAACGAATTTTAAAAAACAAAAAGCTATCTCCTGGCAGGCCCTACCTGCCTGTCCTTCGTGCCACATATACATGTTAGCAGTTTCACTTGTTAGGTTGTGAATATTTAAATTGTACGTCCAGGGTTGGCGCAAATAATAATCCTTTGAATTTGTCAAACAAGATGTCGGTATCATCTTTTGCAAATCAAAGCATATCGCAACTTGACTGTCATTCTTTAATAATTTGCAGTTTCTTTTATTTTTTAGCTTCTTCAGTTGCCTCTGCCTTCCTTAAATGAAGTTCTTTTTCAACTTCAGCTGTTTGCTTCTGACCAGGCGTGCCGTGACTAATTTTCATTTGTAACTTGTCACAAGTGACACAAGTGTCGGTGTGAAGTCTGTGGAAGCTTAGATTGAATTTTGTGAAATTCCACATTTTTTACTTCTTTACAAAATTTTTCGTACAGTTTTCACATAATTGGCACATTCAAGCCTTGGTTTAGTTATCTTTGATTTACTCACTCTATGACCAGCCAAGTTATAGTTACATTATCTTTCTTCCTCATGAGAGGCTGCAATTCTAAGGCACCATTTAAAAACGACATCTGAAGCTCCCACTTACCTAGCATCCACTATTCATAAAATATTGATTCCCTCTGTTTGTAACGAATCTTTTCGTTGCAATGAAACGTACACCGTTGATTATATTCACGTAACTTTTTTGACCCGTGTCTTAGCCTGTTTTCTTGTCTTTTTCTATTGTAAAATAACCTATATTGTAACCATTTACAAAAAAAAAACATGATCAAAATTGTTCTTAATAACACCTATGTGAACTACAACTAAACTGTGATGGTTTGTGGATTCGTGGTAAGGGGATCTAAGTGCTTTTGGGCCCCTAGCGTTTCAATTTTGATCTTATAGGTACTCAGTGGTTAAGGGGCACCACGCTAGATGTCAGCAATTATCAAAACAATCACTTGGATCTATTTAACACCAAATAGATTAGTATTTTTACAACTCATTCATGCACCTAACTAATTTTTTTCAAAAATGTTACTTAGACCCCTTATCCTCTAAGGTCCTCATATGCTCAATCTTGATATTATGTACAATGCAATACCAGTAGAATTATTTCAACATAGTAGTTAGTAGAGAATAAACTCTGTTAACAGATAGATGTGATGTTTTTATTAAATATATTTTACCGTAAGTATTATGTCTTCTAGCTTGTACCTGTTTTACAAACCTTATTTTTTACCGTTATCCTAATATTCGTTATTATTACTGAATATTTATTTCTTAGTGGTATTTTTTAAAACATTTACAGGGTCTGTTTTGGTTTTTTTGTTTTTCCAGATATTTATGACTTACTATTTATTTTTTCCCTTTTATATTCGTTTGGACTATATTTTTCAGAGATTATTTGGATCCAAAATTTCGGTTCAGATATTGATTTACTTGATATGATTATAAATTCCTATTGTTTGATGATTTTTTTATTTGGGTTTTCTGACCGAAGTCAGTAAATAAGTAAAGAGCTAGCTCCATATTTTGTTTTTGTAATGAAACATTATTTTCCTGGCTTCAAGCTGTGGTTTAGTTAGTGTTGGCCTTTGTCTAGAATCCGACGCTGACCCTTTCTGCATTGTTTTGAATAATATCTACCGCTGTTAAGGGCGAAACATTAAGTCAGGAAAAATTAATTCCAGCATTGTCTGGTCTATATCGATGATTTGGTACTATTGACTATACACTGGTACTAATTGATCAGAAATATAACAAGCATAACTAGTGGAATAAGCAATAAATATGTTAGAAATTAACTAAAATAAGAGTATATGTGCAGCTTAAAAATAAAAATTATAGACTATACATGTATGAGTACAAACAATGAATAATTTAGGCGTAATAACTACCACAGATTAGGCGAAATAAGAACCGAGATCAAATAACGTAAGCTTAGTTAAAATTAATATATAATATATTTTTTCTACTCTCTTACTAGTAAATTGTATATTACCTACTATTTGGATGCTAAGTAAATGCATCATAACAGATACTGACACGTAATGACTAGCACGTAATAAAAAAAATTACGCTTCAGTTTTATAAAAATGTGTAATATCACATAAGCCTCGTAAGTCAGTTGGTCGAGTTACCATGGAAACGAATAAACAGACGTTATTTTGACAGATTAAAAATTATTAATCTGTCAGTGTAAATATAGTGGTAATTTAATTTTTATTTTCATAAACGAAAATAATGGTAGAAAAAGTATAGTACACAACTTGAGTTGTAAGCTTATTACATGCTCGTAAAATTACTGCGCTCGCCGCTACGCGGCTCGCGCGTAACTTTTTTACTCGCATGTAATAAGCTTCTTACAACTCTCGTTATGTAATATACTATTTCTAAATTACAGATTTCCCTCATAGTATACTGGTATCAAAATATATCACAAAACATATATACAAAAACGGAAAACTTGAATCTGATACCTGCAAATATTTATTGCTATTGTAGCTTTTGAATTTGAATTTGAATTTTATTAACTGCTATTGTAGCTTTTGAAGGTAATATACTGCCTCAGTATGTTATTATAAATCGAGTTTTTTGTTCAGTCGAACAACTTGTAGGTAGGGTTACTCAGTGTTAATAGGTGCTTGAGATACGGTCACATGTCAAAACAGTGTAGAAGTTCTTAAAATACATGTATTCGATGTGAACAGAATAAAGATGAAAAGCATTCTTGCGAAAATTCAGACATTAGCTGCGTTCATTGTAAGAGTACTGAACATGTTTCGGTTTCAAAAAATTGCCCTTCTTACCAAAAACAACAAAAAAATAAAAATATTATGATTATAAATAAAATTTCCTTTATCGATGCCAAGGAAATTAACGAAAACTCGTATTCAGAGGCTCTAGGCCAAAATAAGTTTTCAATTTTATCCAACTACGATAAAAATTTTCCTAATATTACACAAAATAAAATGTCCCTAACATCTGCGCGATCTACTTCTAAGGCAGCTACGAGTACTAATTTTAATTCAACTTTTTGACAAAACTCGAACAATTACTCAGTTCCTAACAAAAAGAGGAAAGCCAATTCTTCTTCTGCTGTATCTTCTAACTCTTTTCAGCTACCTCCCATGTTTACCTTCAGATTTGGACCATCTCAACCTCTACCTGCTAATCCACCACGTTCCGCTTCTCACAGTGGAGAAAGGGAGAACCAAGATATTGCTCGAGCTATGACTAACTTTGTAATCATTTTTTAAAAAAATATACGTACATTGGACAATTTGAAATCTTTATATAATGAAATAATAAATCATGGAATTACTTCTGTATTGAAGGATACAAAAAAGGTTACATAATTTTATCTGTCTCAAATAGATTTAAAATCATGCAATGGAATTGTAGATCTGCTTTCGCCATAAAAACAGTTTAACACATTTTTTAAATGAAAATGATATTGATGTCGCCTTGTTGAGTGAGACGTAGTTTAAACCCGATAAACGATATAATTTTAAGGGTTATAAGATTGTTCGTCGCGACCGATATGATGGTTACGCGGGAGTAGCTATACTTATAAAATCAATTCATCGTTTTGAAGAAATTTGTATTACACAAAATTTTAATGAATTTTTTGTGAAATCACTTTAAAATATATTAACTCTGATATAAATTTTGCTTCAATTTATGGACCTCCAGATATTCGATAGATTTCCACGGATTGGTGTTAAATTTTGGACCAATTTAATTTTCCTTGCATCATAGGTGGTCATATGAATGCGCATAACAGCTTGTATGGTTTACTTAAAAATAATGGCATTGGGCACCAACTTATTAACGCCATTGATACTCTTATTTCAGTTGTTCTGAATAATGGCAAAGAAACCTGTCTGACCCGACCGGATGTGACACAATCTAGTGTTGATATTAGACACACAATCTGATTTAGCAAAAGAAATTACTTGGGAGGTCTTAGATAATACATTGGGATCGAATCATTATGTAGTTTAAATAAATTTTTCATTTCATTTCAAATAAAGTCCAAATGGAATGTTAATAAAACTAATTGGAACCAAATATTCTGATCTGATTGAACAAAATTTTCTTAGCTATTCGGACAGCTTGTCTACCTCGGAGAAATATGACTTCCTAATGGAAAGTATTAATGATGCATCTTATCTATCCCTTCGGACATATAAACCATTTAAAATTATTAAAATTATTAATTACTTCTCCGTGGTGGGATTTCGAATGTGAACAAGTTGTTTCTGACAGGAAAGATGCTTTAAAAACATATAAAACTAACTCTAGTTTCACTAATTACGTACAAAAACAAAAACTGGTGTTTATCCTTGAATAAAAATTATTCTAAATTATTAAACTATTAAGAATGTGTGGAATGAAGCAAGGAAAATGCAAAGGAACTATACTCCAAATATTAATCGTTTTAATAATAAAATGATTGAAGAATTTTTTAACAAAATAGCACCTCCATCAGTTACTACTGCTATAGAAATTTAAAATAATACTATAACTTCAAGTCACTTTCTTCTAAATTCATTTACACGGGAAGAACTTGACTTTGCGCTAATTACTAGGTCTAACACCGCTCCGGGCTACTATGATATGATATGAAATATGATATGATATGAAAAAATACTATGATATGAAATATCCTATGCTTAAAAAACTTTCAAATATTGCGAAAAACGTATTTCTTGATAGTTTTATTGATATTCTTTTTAAAGGTGCAGAAATTGATGTATTAAGAACTGTTATTGTCATACCAATCCTTAAACCAAGTAAATATCCCAACTTGGTACAATCATATAGGCCAATCTCTTTGATGTCAGGTGTTTTTAAGACTTTGGAAAGAATTATCAAAGTTATACTAAAATGGTGAATAACTTATAATAAATTAGCTTGTCCAAATCAATTCTCTTTTAAAAAAAGGGGTTGGTTCTCTAGATGCTCTTAGTACTCTTGTGGTAGATATAAACAATAATTTTAGCAGAAACATTTACCTTTCTTCGCTTTTTATAGACGTAGAAAGTGCGTATGATAATATATGCCTCCCCATTTTAAGAGATAAGATGTTGAAATTATTTCATATTCCAAATCAGGTAGTCAACATGATTATTAAATTCTATACTAATAGAAAAATATTTAAAAAAAAAATTAATAACAGAATTGTAGGTCCAAGAAATAAAAACAACGGACTTCCAGAAGGCTCAGTTTTAAGCACTTTTTTCTTTAATTTGTATACTGCTGATTTACATCAATTAAGTTTTAATCACATTCCGTTTAAAATAGTACAGTATGCAGATGACCTCTGCATATATACTGAAAATAAATTTAATACCACTATGGCTTCTCTCAAAGACATCTTTGGATTTGTTCATGAATGGTTAACATTAAATGGTTTTCAGATTTCCAAGTCTGAAGTTTGTGTTTTCAGTAGACACAACATACCTAAATTAAATTACATTGTGCTAGGTTCTTATGATTTTTCCATTAAAGACTCCGTTAAATATCTTGGCGTAGTACTTAATGAGAAATTGACATGGAAAATGCATATTAATTACATGTTAGAACGATGTTTAAAGGGTTTAAATTTTAAAAAATGGTTACTAAGACTTGGTGGGGAGCTGGCGTTGAAACCGCCTTACAATTTTATCATGCCTATATAAAGTCCATATTTGATTATGGATGTACTCGTATCTTGTACGGCTCTGCT
Organism: Diabrotica balteata; assembly: GCA_918026665.1. Classification (NCBI taxonomy): domain Eukaryota; kingdom Metazoa; phylum Arthropoda; class Insecta; order Coleoptera; family Chrysomelidae; genus Diabrotica; species Diabrotica balteata. The sequence goes on along the minus strand of OU898283.1, from coordinate 65,851,568 downwards.
AGTTCAAAGGTTTTAAACAAAATAAATATCTTGCAGAACTCAGTCCTACGTGTATGTCTTGGTGCCATGAAAACAACTCCAGTAGAACCTCTTCAGGTAGAAGCCATTGAGCCTCATGTAAATTACAGAAGGCAGTTCCTTGCAGACAAATTTCTTCTTAAAATATTCAGAACCAACAGTAATCTGTATTCAAATATAGTAGTATTAAATGAACAAGATCTGACAAATAAATATTGGTCGAAGAAAAATTCTCCACTACTGTGTACCGTACTTCAATCTAATCAAGATATCCTTAGTGATTTATATGAACCCAGCTCAATTTTGTTAGATCTTTATGATTACAATGCATTGTTTCTAAATATAAAAATTGTAAAACCTTCATATAGCGATAATTTTCACAATAACTTATTATACTCGATACTTGCAAGCTTCGAGGATTCTGTGGCAATATATACAAATGCTTCGATGTCCAAGGATGATGTGGGATGTGCTTTTTATATTCCCTCCAAAAATATTAATTATTTCTACAAACTGGATAACATATTTTCCATATTTAGTGCTGAAACTATTGCAATTTACGAAGCGTTGACAGTTGTATTACAGTCTACAATTGATTCTGCAATAATTATATCGGACTCCCTGTCTGTTTTAAATTAGTTGGTTTTGACAAAATACTTAAGTTACTCCTCCAATTATATCATATGTGCACTTAAAAAACGGATTTTAAAACTGCAAAAAGTTAACAAAAACATTAATTTTGTATGGGTTAAAGCACATATCGGTCTCGAACATAACGAGTAGGTGGATATGCTGGCAAAAAAAGTGTTAAAAATGGTTTGACCAATAAACTACCTGTAAGTTTTTGGGATGCAGTAGCTTATATTAGAATGAAATATCTTAATATTTGGAACGAATGTTGTTCACAACATACTTATACCAACCCTTCTAGATACTGCAGTATACAACATCAAATACCGAATAGAATGTGGTTCCAGCCATATAATTATTCAAGAAAATATCACAATAGTAACACGTCTTAGATTTCGCTACGCCTGTTATCCCACACATCTATATAAAATTAATGTTCTTGAAAATGATCTTTGTCAAAATTGTGGCAAAAAAGGTGATTTAGATCATATTTTTTTCGAATGCTAAAAATGTAAGGATAAAACAGATCAATGATCAATGATACATGATCTCAATGTACAGGCTCCGTTTAATATCCTTAGTCTTTTAGCTAATGGAAATAAGAGAATTTATAATGCACTAGTAAAATTTCTGTCAGATAGCAAAGTAGCCTTGTAGTGTCAACTATCAAAAAAATAATATATGCAAAATTGTGGTGAGCAACTTGGACAGTCCATAGCAAAACAGCTGTCGAATTGAGTAGATAGCTGCTCAAGAGTTTGCTGTGGAACTCTGAGAACCTCATCATCGTGTTGTATGTACGTATAGATAAAAAGGAAACAATACAAAAAGTTAGTATTTTGAATTATATTATGTGTACCATTTTTAAACACACTGATGATGTTGAAAATATGCTAGATATTTAACTTATATCCTATTTTAACTTATGTCCTATTTTCATTTTAGCTTTTAAAGCATATTATTCAGCTCTTCGTTATTAATATTTTATGGACTTTACGGTCATAAAATTTGTATGTTTAAGGTAGTAGCCATGTTGTAGCTGGCTGATTGACACATAGTATATGTCAATATATATATATAATATATATATATATATATATATATATATATGTACACATTCACATCTATATCAAACGCAAGAATCAAGATAATATGGAAAAAGAAAATGAAGCCGATACAGAAGAAGGTAGTGGAGATAAATAAAAAAAGAAAACATGAGTGATCGTTGGTTTTCAAGGCTTGATTGGATGACTTAGGTTTATCGATTAGTGTGCTGCTTCAAGTGATTGCCATTCAATGGTTCATGTAGAAAAACAATTTTTTCGTTTAACACATCCATATTATGTTTCTAGAATATTCCTATTAATATTACATAGACTTTTTATTTCAACTGAAAATTATTTACTTATATAATATCTTAATATTGTTCTGAAGCTATTTTCTTGTGGCATTGTAAATTAATTACTATTTAACTGGGAATAAGCCACAAGTGGATTTAATTAATTATATAATATATGTTCGAAAACAAAGAAAAAAGAAATAAATTATAGCTATTTACACCTATTTAGATTCTCTATAGAGGCTGGTAAACATTTATGTAAAATTGTAAAATTTAAACAAACAAAAAATTTTATAAATCAATTTATAAAATTGTAAATTTTTTTGTAAATTTCTAAAACTACTCACTGTCACAAAATACTGAAGAACATATAATAGCTAGTACTACCACCAATAACACTTGCCGCATTTTGTTCATTGTAGTCAAGGATCAACAACGGAATACTATCAGTTTACCTTAGTTCATTTATATTATACAATTTTTTGAAGGTGCTTTTAAATAATAATGTATTTGATAACAAAAAAAAATGGCAAATAACGACTATTATTTTTAGTCCACAATTTTTCCTTTTAATTACCTTTTTTTGCTCTTCATTAAATACGAGTGATTGATTAGTTAGTGTCGTCCGTAAATACATTTAAAATATATATGACTCAGTTTCATTTTTGAAGATCACCTGAATGGTTAATTAAATATATATTCTCGGCTTTGGACAAAGTGGTTTCTAAAGAGTAGAATTATACTTTATACTTATTTTTCTATACATTTTATCACTTTTATCATTTTGTTTATCATTTTATCAAAAATGAGACTGGGAAATTTGTCATGTTGACTTAGGGCTACATAACTAGATATTATAACCAAAGATCAGGTTAAATTTTTTGCAAATTGATTTAACCATTTAATAGTTCTATTTTCCCAAAGATAAATCTGCTGAGTTAAAATTTCAATTCTTGCATAGTCATTTATGAATACCTACACCGTTTTTCTAGTCTTCTTTTGGATTTTTTTTTTTTCGGAAAACACTGAAACCAAATTTTAACTGTCTTCTCTTTACTAATTCCTTCTCAGTCCTAATCCCTTTTGGGATGTGGTGATACCATCAGATCTTGGACTAGTTGTTCAGCTTTATGTAATTCTTGGTTAATCAATATTTTTGTTTGATCTACCAAACGGCTTAGAGATCTTCCCCTAGGTCTCTTTCCTCCAACTCTACCCTTTTCCATCATACCTATTCTTTTAGTAATGTATCCAAAATACTGCAAATATCTCTGTTGTATTTGTTTAAACAAACTATCCTTTACTTTAAGTTGTTCTAATATCGATACATTAGTGCGATGATCAATCAAGGATATTCTCAACATGCGGCGGTATACCCACATTTCAAAAGCGTCCAGTTTATTTTTATCCGCTTTCTTTAAGGTCCACTTATAAGTATTTCTCTGTCACACCATCCGTCATTTGTTATTAGGGACCCCAGGTATATGAAAGTATTTACTACTTCAAAGCCCCCAATTTCTTTAATGTGTTGAAGATTTCCAAGCTCCGTCTGTCTTTACTAATTACCTTTTGTTATTATTTCTTTATTTTAAATTTTTAAATATATTTTAAAACTTGACACTGTTACTTCTATATAAAAAGATTAACGAAAATTTACAAGATCGCATAAGTCCAAACTGATGAAGTTGGGATAGCGGCACCATCTAGCATAAAAAAACAATAATTTTAATATATTTAAATAAAATTTTATAAAACAATAAAATTGCTAAGAGTGCCAATTAAAACTTATATATTTGATAATGATAATGAAGTACTAAATAGTACTAAACCGAGAATTTTACCGCAGCAAGATGAATCGCTGTGCAACTTTTTGCATTCTACAGGGTTTCCCAATAGGGACGTCCTGTTTTTGAAATGTCTTAGCGGCCATTTTGAAAATGATGGAACTGTCACTTTTTGACGTTTGTATTTAGTATACTCTAACAAATTACCATGGCAAGATATACGCTTGAACAACGTTTGGAAATTATCCTAAAATTTTATGCTAATAATCGTTCTTTTGTGAATACCTATCGTGCATTACGTGAAAGTTATGGACCAAATGATCGTCCTTATGTGCGTGTAATTCGTCGAATCGTGGAAAAGTTTGAACGTGAATTTACTTTGCAGGATACGAATTTACCAACTAGACGCCGAAATGCAAGAACTCAGGACAATATTGTTGCTGTAATAGCCAGTGTAGCGGAGAATGCAAATGTGTCCGTAAATCGTCGTTCTCAGGAACTTGGACTCGCCAGAATGACAACTTGGCGAATTCTGAGAAAATATTTAGGCCTACACCCTTACAAGATTGTTCTGACTCAAGAACTGAAGCTACTTGACCATCATAAGCGTCGTTTGTTCGCTGATTGGGCTCTAGACAAACTCGAAAATGATGGCGATTTTTTCAAAAAAATAATATTTTCCGATGAAGCTCATTTTTGGTTAAACGGCTTTGTGAATAAGCAAAATTGTCGTTTTTGGAGTGAAAATAATCCACATGAGATTCTTGAGAAACCTTTGCACCCAGAAAAAGTCACTGTGTGGTTGGTTTATGGCATGGTGGCATCATCGGACCTTATTTTTTCGAACATGGTGTAACAGTTAACGGTGAAAGGTATCGAACGATGATAACGGATTTTTTGTGGCCTTAGTTGGGTGAAATGGATTTGGATGGCATGTTTTTTCAACAGGACGGTGCCACATGTCACACTACTGCCCCAACCATTAATTTATTGAAGGAAAAGTTCCCGGAAACATTGATTTCTCTTGATGCCAGAGATCCCAGGAGAATTTAGCAACTTCGACCAGATGCTTGGCCTCCAAAAAGCTGCGATTTAACACCATTGGATTATTTTTTATGGGGCTATCTTAAGTCATTGGTCTATGTGAATAAACCACAATCCATTGAAGACTTGAAGAGGAATATAGAGTACACCATTCGTGAGATTAATGCGGATATTTTGCATAAAGTGACCGAAAATTGGGTTCATCGGATTCGCTCCTGCAAACGTAGTAGAGGGGGACATTTGAATGCTGTGTTATTCAGAACATAATTGTTATCTATTAAATTTTGCAATAAACTTTTCTTTTTTTGATTTACAGCAATTTTTACCGTTTCGTTAAAAAAAAACATCAGGACATTCTTATTGGGAGACCCTATATTTGGGAAAGTGCCAGGAAAGTATTTCCAAAGTACATAGAAAATGAAAAATTTCTAAATAAGAAAATATTTACCGGGATAAGTTCAATTTTGTTATTTAGGTGTTTTCGAAGTTGCTGAATACGAATATGATAACGACAATGGTCCTCGAGCTATCTGGTGCTAAGGATGGATCTTATCTCCTGGAGTATGCTCGGGGGTTTTAGAGGTCACTGAATACGAATATGATAACGACGACGGTCCTTGAGCTACCTGATGCCCAGGATGGACCTTGTATTCTAAGGATTTATGTTATTTTTATTTTAAATCAGCCAAAACTTATTAGTTGGAGTTTTCAGGTTGTTGAACACGAATGTTACAACGGCGCTAGCGATATATAGCTAAACACAAATATTTCGTTGATAAATGATCTCAGAAAACCTCATTTAACATTATATTAAACTTCAAAAAAAAAAATTTTTAATTTGGCGCTTGTAAGGTTGGTTTCACGAATACCATAAATATTGTATTCTACGCATATATCCTCCAGGTTACATAGAATTATTATCAAAATCGCTGATATTTATATAAAAATGTGGATGTAAAAGGTATGACTTGGTTTGCAATTTAAAGAACTATAAATAAAATCAATTATCTGATACAGCCGATGATTGGGAAGAAATACTTTAAATATTACAATTATATGTTAACTAACTTTATTGACTGAGTAAAAAAATTGTTTTTATGTAAGAAATTATATTTTAACTTTTATTTGATATAACACTTTCATGTGGATCTTAAATATTTTGAAAAATAAAAAATTAACAAAAAGATATTAGAAGAAGAGGTCCACACTGGGCTCCAGATAGCTTGAGGATCATCGTTGTCATAATATTCATATTCATCGACCACGAAAACCCCCCGAGTTATTGATATTTCAGCAATTTCGAAAACCCTTAAGTAATGACTTTCTACTGATTTTTAATAAAATTATTATAAAACTTTATGAGGCGAGGTATACCCTGAACACCAGGTAACTCGTCAACTGATTTAGAATGAAATTAATATGCTTCAGGAGATGAGGTACACCTGGGGCACTAGGTAGCATAACAACCATCGTCGTTATCATATTTGTGTTCAGAAAAATTGCCCGAGTAATAAAATTTAACTTATTCCTTTCAATATTTGCTTAGGCAAAGTTTTCATTTTTGATGCGCTTTAGAAATAAATTTTTCTTGAGCACATGACGTTACAAAGTTCCATCTCCTTTTTATATCTGCTCCTATTGCTTTGTACTATACTTTATATAGCTTTTATCTTTATTTTGTTTCTTTTACATTTGAGTTAATTTTTGTCCCAAGCTTTTTCAAGTATTAGGTATTAAGTTCAGCACTCTAATTGTTCTAGCTCCTATCCTACTTCTTAAACAGTGGTCTTCTACATCAAATTTTAAAATTTTAGAAAGAATGAAAGTACAGAACAACAAGAAGTTTGTCCCAATTTATTGGGTTGCTGGAGAGAGCCTCATAACATTTATAAAAACAAGATCGCACCGGTGCCAACAATGTAACGATATGGGCCTGCATCTAAGCACAGCTCCATCCAACAGAGGCTACATAAAGCCTAGTCCCTCCAAACTCTGAGGATGGCAGCGGAAATCCCCTAACGGAGTCAACGCAGATAAGTAGCCCTCTTGAAATCAAACGTCGGCGGAAAGTACTACTGAACAATTAATTCCTTTCCTCTGCATTAATTAATATCCTTAATTTTCCTTTAAAATAACAATAAATGCATATCTCGTTTCTTTTACCTGTGTTAATAGAGTGTATCCAGTAGCGACACCAGTAATAATTTTATTACCCAGTTTTTACCTTCTGCTTTTGGTGTGTGCCTTATTTTACTTATATTTCTGAAATAAAACTTAAATTTTTAAATTTAGAGTTTTGCTTATAAAATATTTAACTTCTCTTAATTTTTGACTTGCAATCGTAATCAAAGATAATTTAAAAAAATATATTTACCAATTAGCTTGCCAATGCCAGTAAATATTTTGTTTCTTTTGATTTTGAATTGCGTTGGTACTGATAATTTAATATTTTCTCTACGTTTAAATTAATTTTGTCTTTGAATATACCTGTTGTCTCTAGTTTTAAATACTTACAATCTCAATGATTATTGACGTTTTGTGTATAAATATTTTGGGTTAACTGTTGTCGACATAATGAGCATTATCTTTTTTTATATTTTACTTTTAATATTTGATATTTTTCCTATAATTCCTACCTTTTCAATATGTCTTCTCCGTTTGGCCCAAACCATTTACATACCGATGAGTTGGAATATGAGAATGTAATCAGAAATGTTAAGGTTCCAGCAACGGTTGAAAATAAGAACGACTGGCAGAGGCTTAGAGTGTCTCTGACATCAAAATGTAATTACATTTCAAGAGCGGCTTTGGTACTTATAGTAACACTTTAACACAACCAAGTGATGCAGTTAATCAATTTTCAGCCTATCGACAGCTTTCCGATCACCTGACTCACCTTTGAGAAAGGATTTCTCACCTAAATTCAACAACACAGAACGAAATCAAATTGAAAAAGAAACTACGTAGCAAACTTTCCCTTCTGGAATGCTCTCTAGTTAAAAAAGTGCCGTAAATCTATAAATCTATAACGGAATTTCTACCTAGACTTCACTACTTACGCCTGTACATCAGAAACGTTTGCTATAACAAAAGCTTTACAAAAGCAAGATAAGGATTTATTTCAGTCAGCAGCAGACCTATTTGAAGACCCAGCTTTCACTTGGTGGCACCATAATTTTATAAGGCAGTCTTTCCAAAACTGTACTGAGTTTGTAACAGCAGTTAAAAGTACTTACCTAGCAAAGGACTACGAAAACAACTTGGGGGAACAAATAAGGACAACTAAACAAAGCTTAAGAGAACAAGTCACTACCTTTATTGCCAAGTTTGAAGCTATTTTTTACCGGCATTCTACCAAAATTCCAGAAGAAACTATGGTTACAGAGATCAAACGTGGTCTCTTGCCAGATTAAGTAAAAGCATTTGTCTTGCATGATGTGTCAACAGTGGTAGAGTTACTTAAGTATTGCCGTAAAATTTAAGTCAAACTACTTCTACTTGCCGATCGCAGAGAGTAAAATTTTCTTTTGGATATGGAAAACAAGGTGTTGTGAAAAATAACTGCCCTTCTTGATCAAAAAACAAATAATGTGGCGTCAATAACAATCCGCCAGAAAAGCTTTCTTCCATCAGAACCACAAGAAAAAGGAAAGAACATATCAGGAACACTTTTCCAGAAAATGTCAAAATTCTAAACAATCCACTTACGAATATCCTTTGCCTAGAAAATCATAAACTGGCATATTCTAGACACGAAAGCATCCCAGTAAGTATAAGTAAACATGTTGCATATACCGTACCATACTAGAGAAATGATGAAATCCAACAAAAACGAACAGAATGTCTAAAAATTAGGCGAATTGCACAGAGGAATAGAACACAGCAGACAAAGAACGAATACAAACGCGCCAAACAAGAGCTAAATAAGCTAATCAAGAGAGCTAAACGCACATACTGGGGAAGTGGTAGGCGCTGGAGAACAATATATGGGGCAAATCTTGCAGAATAGTAACCAAAACGCCAAGGTCATTGACACCGTACAACCTGTGTGATGATAAAAAATGGAAGAAATTGCAAAAAACCTCTTTCCCAGTAATCGCACTACATACTACCTTATAAATGAACACACCTGTCCAGATGATTTTAGTCTTGCGGAACTCATGAGAACCGCAGATTCCATAAATAAAAGTAACTAAATCCCCTAGACCAGAGCGTGTGAAACCAGAAGCGATAAATTTATTAATTACCATCTCAATCTCGCGAGACTTACACATATACCTAAACCCGGTAAAGACCCGAAAGAAGCCAGCACAGATCTGCCGATTTGTCTACTTGACTGTTTAGGGAAATTCTGTGAATTTTGTTAAAAGTCGCCTTTAAAACAAGTTAAGGAAAAAAGACGTCATCTCAACTAGACAATACGGATTTGGTAAAGCAAAATCAGCTGTAGATGTAGTTCAATATATCACAGACACTGTTAAGACCACAACAAAAAGATGGGTTGTTTTTGTAATGTTTGATGTGAAAAATTCTTTTAAATCTGCCAACTGGGCGCACATCATAAGCAAATTAGAAACTGCTGACATAAAGTGTCGGGATATTTAATTAACATCATACAGAGATACTTATTTTTTAATTGCCGCATGGCCAGATTCCATTATGAGCCTAAGAAGGTATCCATTGAATTTTGACAGGCAACAGTGGGGGAAATCTTTTTTGGACATCCTGAAACCCTGGCATTTTTGGCCCAGTAGGATACTAAGAAAGAAGACTCCAGGATAGTATCGGATGAACCGTGTTCCGGCTAAATCCTTAATTACCGTTCTAGAGAGGTGGTCTTACCACTCAATGAACAACTAAGATAAAAAACTAAATCTTATAAATAACCATACCTATTACCGTAAATCAGAAACTATTTCAGAGGTTAGGCTATAAACTAATAAATATTATTAACCATAAATTTCAGATCCCTGGCTCAGTTTCCTCCTCTGTCCTCTTGCTTTTTTTTTATTACCCTAGAAATTAGACAGTTAATTTCTCTCTATTTCTTCTCTTCTCTTAACATTATGTTTACAATGTTTCTTTGATACAGCCCGAAACCCATTCTATTTTCGAAATCTCCCTCTCATTTGCCCATCTCTGGCAGTTAAAAATGTGGGCAGGAGCGTCCGGTACTTCACAAACAGTATAGTCTACCGGTGCAAATTTGCCTATTCTATTTGTGAAGGTGCCAAAAGTACCATGTCCGGTCAGACTAAAAACTACTGCGTCAGGAAGTAGTATAGTTTCCTGAACTTACATTCCCAGCACGGCCTCAGATAGAGAATAAGCTCCTTCATCCACCTTTCCTTTCCAATACCATTTGCCCATTCTCTCTGCCACTTTACTATCGTTCTTTCTCTCTTATTCTCATCTATATTTACATCCATCCTCCTCGCATACACCCTCGCTTGTTTTTTGTATAACAAAACGATCGGTATCACTGTTCCAATGACATATAGAGCCTCATTTGAAACTGTCCTATATGATACCCTAAGAAACCTAAAGATACCCTAAGGAACATTCGCCTTTGTGGAGTTTCTATTAGCTTATTTCGCAGTGTTCAGAAGGCTACACCACACGGGGGCAGCGTAGCTTACCACCGACTGGAAAACTCCGTTTTAACACTTTTCTTTTGGTACTACCTGGGCCTTCAATGTTTGACATCCGCCGTATCAACGTCTCCAGATCTCGATTCGCCTTCTCTATCGTCTTTTGGATGGGTACTCCGAACCTAAGTCCTTCCGACAATCAGACTCTCAGATACTTAATCGATTTTACTGATGGAAGCTCCACACCTACTATAAAGCAAAGAAAGGATTTTTCTCGGCTCCCTTTGAAAACTAACACCTCTGTTTTCTGATTCGCTAGCTGTAGATCGTTGTCTCTGATCCACCTACTAATGCGACGCAGGGCTGTGTTAGCCGCATTAGTCATGTCCGTTTTCTGACTCGCCTTCGAAACCACTGCGAGATCATCGGCATAAGCTACAAGTGTATCCCCTTGGCATCTGCGGAACACCCTGCGACAAACTGATGCTGGTATATTTTTCTCTTATAGACCTGCCAGTAAAATATCTGTCAATTACGTTGATTAGGTACTCACTAGGTACTCTATTAAATGGTTACCGGCTTAACAACATTAGATATGCAGATGACACCATAGTATTTGCAGACAAGTTAGCAGACCTACAAGTTCTTATGAACAAAACCACGCATTACAGTCAACAATATGGACTTAATATAAACGTTAAGACGACAAAGCTTATGATAATTAGCAAGAAAAGGATAATAGAAGGTCAACTCTACGTCAACCAATCTCCTGTAAAAAGAGTGATGCACCAACAACCAGGAGATTAGAGCACGCATCGTAAAAGCTAAATCCACCTTCAATCGGATAGGGGCCTTCTTCAAGAGTCACAACCTCTCTCTTGATACAAAAGTAAGAATGCTACGTTCTTCTCTGTCCTTTTATATCGTGTTGAATCGTGGACCTTAAACGAAGATATGTGCAAAAAACTGGAAGCATTTGAGATGTGGCTATATCGAAGAATACTTAAGATCCCGTGGACTGACCGAGTCACAAATGAGGAGGTCCTTAGAAGAATGAATAAGAACCGAGAGGTACTGACCACCATTAAATCTCGAAAGTTACAATTCTTCGGACATATTATGCGAAATGAATCCAGATATGCTCTCCTTCAAGCCATCCTGCAAGGAAAAATATTTGGAAAGCGAGGTCCAGGAAGAAAAAGAACATCTTGGTTAAAGAACCTCAGAATCTGGTTCAATACAACATCTGTGCAGCTTTTCCGCGCTGCTGCAGATAAGATAAAATTGCCATGATGATCGCCAACATTCGTAACGGATAGGCACATCAAGAAAAAGGTACTCACTAACGCTCAATTCTCTCAGACTGGACATGATTTTTCCCATGATGTCGTATTAAAGGATGAGAGCCACCCATTTTTTTGTATCCTGTGTGACTACAGAGGTTACTTCGGTGACCGCATCAATGGTGGACCTTTTGGCTCTAAAACGATGTTGGCGGCCTTTTACAAGATGCTCGTACAATTTATCTATCAAACTGAGGAAGCCGAAATCTATTCGCCTCTACCTTTTCAGATAAGGACAACCTTAGCTTCCTTATCTGTTGTTAAAGCAGTTTGTCTAGCAATCTCAGGAAAGCCTGCGGGTATCTTAGTGCGGCTAGTCTTACTGTCTCCGGCATGACTCCATCTATGCCAGATGCCTTTCGAATCTTCATCTGTCCAACAGCCTCGCCGAGTTACAACTTAGTAAAAGTTTCCGCATCTACGAAACCAATAACCCCTTCACGCCTATCCTTCACCTGAGAAAAGAGTTCCCGTATTAAACGGATCTTTTTGTTCTTACGCAGGAGGTAGGGTGTCTTTTTTCCTTCAATTTGGTACAGACAGTCTTCATGCCCTGCCTCCAGATATCCCTTTCGAGATCCCAAAGCAGGTTACTTTACCTTTCTTTCTTAGATCTTCTTATTTCATTCCTGTATTCATTTGCATTCGCTTTATTTCATTTATTCTTTCTTCCAAATCTCCTGATTATACTGTTCTTGACCTGTTACACTCCCTTCTTACTCTCATACAATTTGTCCTCAGATTTTCAAGCTGCTCCTTCCACCAGTATGGTTGTTTTATTTCATACCTTCCATTTGATCTTACACAAGCCATCTCCTATGCATCACTCAGAGCCTCAATTAACTCACGCACATTATTACAGTACGGACCAATCAAGCCAAAAGCATCTACAAAAACCTCCACATTTAAACATCTCTTTAAATTGATATCCCCATTTTTACGTTTCTGTCTTTTGCTAGCTATTTTAAAACTCACGTACTTGTGTAAGGTGAGCGATTCTTCTTCCAAAACAATCCAGCTTACGACTCTGTTTAGAAATGCCGTTAAAACCAGTATGATATCCGGAAAGGATTCACTATTACCTTTCACAAATTTAGGTGCATTACCGTCATTTAACACGGTAAGCCCTATGGCGTAGATTTTTATCATAAATAGATACTTAAGGGTTAGATATTTTTTAGTGGCTAGAAACACAAAGATTAGATTAACAGCTGGCATACCGCAAGGCTCCATATTTGGCCCAACGTTATGGAATCTACTATATAATGGGGTACTAGACATTAAGTTATCTATCTCAGATTAGAACTAAGACAGAGAATGGTTAAGTGCTATGTTTAGTCCGTACTTTTGAATAGTACAGAAGTGTGGAAGCTAAAAGTATCGATCACGAACAAAATTGAAGCATTGGAAATGTGGGTTCATAGACGAATGCTGAAAATATCTTGGACAGTCAGGAAAACTAATGAAGAAGTACTAAGGAGCGTCAACAAAGAGAGAGAGAGAGAACTGCTAAAGACTGTTAAACATCGAAAAATGTCTTATCTCAGACATGGGGAAGTCGATATAAAATATTAACTAATCCTTAAAGGTTAAATAGAGGGCCGTAGAGGTGTAGGAAGAAAACAAGTTTCTTGGATAAAAAACATCCGTGAATGGATAAAGATATCAAATGCAGGACCGTTATTCCATATTACAGAAGATCGAGAAGCCTTCGCAATGGTGATCGCCAGCTATATAAGTAACAAGTGACATGTATTGGGAAATCGTAGACACTATAAATGACTACTTCAGTAAAGTAAATAGGTGGCTGACGAATAAAGACCTTGAACTTGCAGGCGATAAGACCATAATGGGCATCCTGTAAGCCCAGAGAGCTGGGCCAAATATCTAGGCATTGATTTAGAAAGGGGCCTACGCTTCATAAAACATCTTTCGAGAGTGGTTAAGAAAGCATATAAACAGACAGCAGCCATCCAGAGAACAACACTCAATATAGGTGGGCCTAGTAGCAAAAAGAGCTGATTGTACCTACACATTGTACAATCGACCCTCCTATATGAAACTCCCGTCTGGATATATGTATTAAGACACCGAAACGATAGTGAACACAGGAAAAACCTCTTCTCAAAGTTACGTAGTGCATACCCAACCACTTCTTTCATATATCTAGAGACAATCGGGGGTACATTCTCCATTCACATCTTAGCCAAAGAACGGCATATGTTACACGATAACCAGAACGGCCACTTATTTTAGGTAAAAGAGGCCGTACAAGAGCAACTACCAGCAGAATGACAAAGGGAATTGGAGGCACAGACTACGAAAGCTCAATCTACCAAAATTCTAATCCCTGATGGGGGGGTTTGGCCCAACTGTAAGTTCAAACGAGTAAATTAATATTTTACACAATTTGTGACTATACATGGATCTTTCAGGTCTTACACAAACAAGAAAATCATCGATGACATATGCTATCCATATAACGAAAGGGACGACGCTGAGAATTGCATCTTTCGGTGTAACGTTTTCGTCCCCAAATAGAATAGGCTGCCTAAGAGGATAGAGGTAACAACGCCCAACAGCTATCTATATACATAGCTATGATCAACAAGGAGAACTTCGAAATTATAGTAGACCACATAACGGAGATCATGAAAAGAAAGACCATACTTGAAAGGGCTGAACAAGCCTGGTGAAAGAGGTTTCTCCTACAACACTCAAGGAGATACCTATAACTTTATGTTCATCTCACCCTTTTTCCACTTTGAATATACCTATAGCAAGTTCACTTTGTCACTCATAACACAGGTTCACTCATAACAACTTTTTTTCCCAATTGTCTTCTACTTTGCCTATATATACCCAGAGCAGGTACACCGGGGTACGACGCCCGTGGGGCGTCGCTTGGCCCTGCTCCGTAGGAGCAAGACACCTACTAATATATTTTATTTTAATTAGTTTTGTTTAGGTTTGGTTACTTTGAGTTGTGTTCCGTGCTCTGGAGAATACGTGCGGTGGAGGCAGGACTTAGTACAGAGCGTTAGGGCTTTCCAGGATGGGTAAAATCCTACCCGACACTACGCGTCCTGATGGCTGATAAGGTGCCTCCATAGGAGTTGGCCTGTCTCGCGACTCATCTCCCTTGTTGGATTGTAAGAGTAGAGGGACCGACCAAACCTTATGGATAGGCAATGAATAAGGGACTCGTATGCCCCTGAATAGTTGCCAGCGGATCAAGGAGTATGACGGCGTGTGGGAGGCAGCCATATTGTTCATTAGACTCGACGGGGGCCGCGCCCTGCAACTACCAGCGGTTGCAGGGCGCGAGTTCGGTCGTAGTCACTGCGTCTGACTCTAGTGTGCGATAGAGTTGTGTATTGGGTCGCGCGGGTGCGCCTCCTAGATGTTCGGCAATAGTCTACCGGTTGGGGGGCGCGCGCGAGTGACTTAGCATAGAGGAATAATTCTCATTAAAAATTACCAACCGTATGGTGTTATGCGAACCGTGCCAAGGGGTGAAAGGCCAGAGGGTTAGATGGTCTTAAACGGTGCCCCCAGTCAGCCAGGCAACCTTCTGGGGTAACTTAGCCACTGCAGCCATATGCTGACTCAAAAATATCTAATATTAAATAAAATAAAAAAAACTTCTTAAACTTAATTCTTATTCTAAATTCTTAAAAATACCCTCATATAATTATTTTTTTATAATATTATCCAGTATATAACTTACAAATTATGTCTCTAACCACTATTTAAATAAATCCACTAATCAACACTGTATATCGCATCTTGAAAACCATATGGCAGTAACTGCAAAAATCATAATGTTGAGTTATGAGCGTTTTAATTTTTTTTAAAGTTAATATTATTTACTGTAATTCCAAAAATTAAGCTACAAACCTGGTATTTAGCATAATTGTCTTTAATTTTGCATATTTTTGTATGCAGTAAGGAGTATGTGAAATTCTCTTCAGGAAATAGGTATTTTAGCACATACGGCCATATGGTTTTAAAAAATATATTAATTTTGGAAAATGATACAGTAAAATTCATATCGAATAAAAGTTTTTTATTTAAGATTGCACTTATTTATTAAAAATTTTTGGTTTAAACACTTAATCAAAGTCATGCATATTGTAATCTGTTTGTTTGGTTTCTACTGTTCCATTGTTTACATGTAAATCTGCATAAAACCTATGGTAGTGCTCTTGAATAACATTAGCCTTAGATAGTGAGAGCAGATCTTGTTTTTTTTTTCGAGTGGATATTCCTGGTGGTTTCGAATATGATTTACTTAGTTCCGTATTAGACACCAACCCTCGTTGTCTTCGCCTTATATTACTATTTCTGACCTCTGTATCGTGGTAGCTTGTTTTAACCTGAAACTTATTTTCAAGTGTCTTCTTCACCTTGATCATCTCAAACTCATTCCAGACAACCTGATTTCCTTCTTCGTCAACGCTATAATTGTTTCCCATTTCCTTACATAATTTTTTAAAGTAGATTATATCCGATTTAGGCATTTCATTCATTTTGTAAGGTTCGCCTGATTTTTTCGCTATTTGAACTACTGTGGCACATTGCCAAGGCACATAAATTGTTCTTCCTAACGCCTTTTTTTTGTTTCTCAATCAAAGAATGCATGTTTCTCTATCATTTTGGAAGTGACCCGTTATCAAAAATTTGTGGGTAATTTTAGGTATGTTCAATTTCTGTATTGCATAGAGATAAAGACAGACAATATACTTATTCTTATTTTACCCACTGCAGTTATCTGAATATATCATTTCCTGTTCTCTGGCATGGTTCCTCAGAAATGATAACAGGCACGACTCTATTTGTAAGACCACGATTAACAATTCCCTCGAAACATAGACAGCAGTGTGCTGCATTTGTGGTCAGGTCAAAAATTGTAAAATTGTGGTACCTATCTGACCCCCAGGCTTTTCCACCACCCCTCCTCATCGTGTGACTTACGTGAGGAGGCTTATGATCTGAAAGTTACTTGAGGTGCCCTGGGTAATGAGACACCTCCTGTTTTTAATTACTGTGGTTATGCCACCTGACTGTAGGGGTAGCCACATCTAGGCTTTTCTCCCTATTTACTTTACTGACTCTATAGATTTTACTCTAACTTCACTTCGGACTGAGTCCCTAAAAAAAGAAAGAAAAAGAGCGTGTGTTCCGTCCATGAAGCCGACAGCCTGGGCTGTCGACTTCATGTCCGGAAAAAAGTGTGTGCTCGGTCACTCAGCCGCCGATTTGGCAAAAGTAAATTTTGTTCTCCTCGCCGGCTGGGCGCCCGAAGTGTGTCCGGCCACCGAGCCCATGCTTGCCGCACATGACCTCAGTGCTCGGGTGTCGCGAAAAGGATCAGCATTCATTTGATCCGCCTTAAGGGCCTAATCCGCATCAGCGGTATATAGAAGGCCTGACGGGCCTTCTATATAGAAAAATATGATGAATTTTACGTTAAAACGTTTAATGAATTGAAATTGATTTTTGAAGTTCTGAATTTAAAAGAAAAACAACCGAATTTTTTTTTTTTTTTTTTTTTTTTGGGGTCTTCCTTGGCGTTGGGACTATAAAATGCCGGCACAATTCTTACCCTTTTATTCTTACATGCTAATTTGTGTGGGTGTGTTGGGGTGTGCATTGCAGGGTGTATATGGCCTCCACACACCCCGGTGTATATTGTCCTTAACTAAGTGCCTTGGCACCTGTATCCTCTCGCCAGAGTCCTAAAAATAGATATTTTTTTGGTGGTTGTTTTTCTGATGACTGCATTCTTTTATTTGACGTCTTTGCGACCATCTCATTCTTCATTTATTCGTTGGGGACCCTATATCCGGCTATTTGCTGTTTAGGTCTTCTGTGTACCGTCCTGGTATTTGCGTTGTAGTTAGTCAGCTCTCTTAACATGCTACTTGGGTGGTTGTTTAGTCCGTTGAATAGTTCGTATGCCTTTTTGTCCATTGTGTGAAGGATCCTTGTTTGTCCTGAGTCTCTGTATAAATTTCTCAGAGGTACATATCTCGGTAAGTTCAGGGCATCTCTTATTAGTTGATTTTGTGCTGTTTGTATTTTTTTCCTGTTTGTTTTACAGGTGTGTCCCCACGCAGCAGAGGCATACGAAAGGACTGGCAGGATAATACTATTCGCAATCCTGATTTTGGTTTTAAACCTTAGCTTACTTCTTCTACCAATAAGCGTTGAGAGCTGATTTTTCAGCGCTTTGGCTCTATACGTTTGCTGATTTATGTGCTGCGTAAATGTGAGTTTTTTGTCTAGTAACACTCCTAGGTATTTGGCCTCGTTTGTCCATTCTACTGGGGTGTTCCCAATCATTAGTTCTCGGTTCGGTACACTTCTTCTGTGACTAAACATTACAGCCTGTGTTTTATCCGGGTTTAAGGCTATTTTCCATTTGATGCACCATCTTTCGAATCTATTAAGTGCTCTCTGCAGATGATTAGCTGCATGATCTGGATTTCTCCAGCTAACAGCTATTGCTGTGTCGTCGGCGTAAAGACTCAACAGGGAACCTGGTTCTTTTGGCGTGTCGGCCGTATAGATGGTATACAGGTAAGGCGACAGAACAGCTCCCTGAGGCACACCTGCTTCCAGGATCCCGACTTCGGACAGAGTTTCCCCCGTTCGAACCCTGAACCTTCTGTTGGCTAGGTATGATCCAAGGAGGCATGTCATCGCCTCGCTGTATCCCATAGAGTTCATTTTGTAAATGAGTCCGTCATGCCAGACCCTGTCAAATGCTTTACTGACGTCCAGAAATGCTGTTGCCGTATACATTTTTTCGTTATAGCCTTTTGTTGTAAATTCAGTAAAACGTAGAACTTGTAGTTCGCATGAATGTTCGCTTCTGAATCCAAATTGAGCTTCTGGTATGATGCCTAGTGCTTCCGATTCGTCGTTGAGTCTTTTTAATATAACTCTTTCCGCTATCTTGCTTATTGATGATAGTAGGCTGATAGGTCTGTAATTTTGCGGAAAAATGCCATCCTTCCCTGGTTTTTTAATCATGATAATTTGTGCCTCCTTCCATCTATCTGGAAAATATCTTAGTTTGAGCATGTTGTTTACAATGTTCGTTATGTAGACAGTAGCTTTGTTGGGTAGATTTTTTAGTGCCCTGTTTGTGATGTTGTCAGGTCCTGGGGCTTTTTTGGCGTTTGTTAGTTTTATTAGCTCTTTTATTTCTTCGGGAGATGTATGTGTTATTCCTACTCTGCCCTTTCTTCTCTTTAGTCTTCTGGCTGTTCTTTCTACCTCTTCTTCAAAGTCTATGTCTTCATTGGGATTTTCGTTATTTCTACATGCCCTTTCTAGTTCGTCCTTTAGGACTTCAGCTTTGTCTATTTCCGTGTGGACAATCCCGTTTACTCCATGTAAGGGAGGTATGGGTTTCTTGTCCTGTCGGAGGATTTTCGATAATTTCCAGAAGGCGGATTTGTTAGGGTCTAATTCTTGGATATAGTTGTCCCAGCTTTCATTTCTGTGATTTCGTAGTTGTCTTTTAACTTCCCTGTCTAGCTCATTTGCAATCCTTTTATCTTCTAATGTTCTAGTACGATAGGCTCTTCTTCTTTTTCTGTTTTTTTCTTTAATTAAATCTTGTAGATCCTGACTTATATCTCCGAATCTTCCTTTTTGTCTTGTGATTGTTTCGGTTTTGGAGCTGGCATCGATAGCATTAATTATAGTTTCTTCTAGTTTGGTTACGCTGTCTTCTAGTTCTGTGATGTTGTTTATTGTTGGAATGTTACCGATGTTTTCGCTCACAATTCTTCTAAAGTTTGGCCAACTTGTTATCTTTCTTTTGTGGGGCTGCGAATAGTTTAGTTCTATTGCGCCCAGGGTCAAAACGATTAGATTGTGCGTCGAATCGCCTTCGTTTAGAGAGCGTATCTCGTATTGTTGACCCACGTTGTGTAGGATTGCAATGTCTAGATGTGTAGGGAGTTGTCCGTGAAAACAGGTCGGTTCTGTTGGTCCGATCACGTAGGTGTTTGGTCTATTTTCGAGATGGCCGCAAAGTCGTCTCCCGTTATTGTTGGTCGCTCTATCGAACCAGTTGGGAGATCTCGCATTAAGGTCTCCTATGATTACCGTGGGCTCTTCTGTGTCGAGGATTAGGCTCAAATCTTCATCGAATATCGGTTCGTTAGGTCTGACATAAGCTGACACTATTTTTAGTGTTTCGTTGTTGGCCTTTAGTCTTACTAGCGTGGCTTCCATTGTGACCAGTCCACCTGGTGTTGGGATGTGTTCATGTTCTATGCCTTTTTTAACTAGTATGGCTGTTCCTCCTGATCTTGCTCTATGGTCAGTTCTATAGATATCGTAGCCTGGAAATTTGGTTTTCTTCCTTTCCACTAGTTTCGTTTCTTGAAGGGCTACGATATCGAGCTCTAATCTATTTATCATTTCGTCCAAAAGGTTGAGTTTTTGGAAAATTCCACCGGAATTCCAGGACCCTATGCGTAGATCTTCCGTATGGTTCGCTAACATTGTCGATTTATTTCACCGAATGCAGTCATCATTTTTGTGGCCCTATCCATCACGGACATCATCTCCATCATTTTCTTATTGTATTCCGTCTGGAATGTGGCAATGAGTGCGGCTGCGTCTTGCATCGTTGGGGCCGCTTGTTCTGGGGTTTTCTTAGCTGCTTGTGCGTAGCTGAAACCCGTGGTTGTTGTTGTTGGGTTGAGTGGTCTGCCCGCCGTTTTACGGGGGCAGGGGTCTTCTTTTTTGGAGCTTTTGAGCATCCTCTGTAATTGGCCGTATGCGCCTGTTCGCAGTTGGCGCATTTTGGAGCCGTTTCTTTGCTTTTTCCGCACTCATTGCTGAGATGGTTTTCACCACACCTTACACATCTGGAGTCGCAGTGGCAAGCCTTTGAACTGTGGTAATAACCCTGGCAGTTGAAACACTGTAGGGTATCTTTTGTGGTCTTGATTTCGTCTTCGAAACGAATCTTCATGTAGCACAAGTTTGTTATTTTGCGTATTTTTTGTATGTCATCCTCTTTGAGGGTGATCATAAAGAAAGGCAGTATTGGTTTTCCCTCTTTTTTAGAGTACATGTTACTGACTCTAGTTACGTCGACGTCTTTATTTCTTAATTCATTAAGAATAAGTTCGGTGCTTGTGCTCGCCGCTAGCCCTTTTAGGATTACCCTCTTTAATTTGTCGCTGTCTATCGGGTAGGCAACGTACTCTACCTTCGGGGTGTGTTCTTCTAGTATTTTGACTACTCCTAGGTAATCTTCCCTAGTTTTGGTGTTAATGACAATAGATCTGCCAGATCTGGCAAACTTATTGTCAGAAACGATACCTTTCTTTGCTGCTTTTTGCAGGATCGCTTGATGTTCTGCGACCGTCTTTAAGATGATCGCAGGAGGTTTAGGTCTCTTAACGTTAACCTCTGCAGGTATCTGAGGGTCAACGACGTTTTCTTTATCAACTTGAGGTTCTTTCGGTACCTCCAAGTTTTTCTGGGCTTTTTTCTGCTCACTTCTTTTTTGTATTTCTTTAGCAGCTTTTGTGAGCGCTTCATCTTTTCTTTCGTTGATTTTCTGAGTTTGTTTCTCAACAACACTCAGTGCTTTTTTCGGTTTCTCGCTACTGTTGACTGATTTCTCAGTAGCGGTGCCTTTTGTTTTTTCCTTTTTTTGGACTTTTGTCCATCCTGCTTCGCTTTTTTCTTTTTCTTGTATTACCTTCTGTTCTTTTGGCTTTCCTCCGCAACCAGACGTAGAAGGGGCGGCGATTCCCATCCAGGGTGGGCTTCCTGGTCTGGTTATTTCCCAGATGACTTCGTCTCTTCTCTTTTCTTCTAGCTCTTTCCTTTCATTTCTTTCGGTCAGAGCCATTATATGGCCGACCAGCTTCTTGATTTCTTCGTCCTTTGCCTTGTTTTCTTTCCGTAACTCAGTCATCTGAGTTAGGAGGTCTTGTATTTGGGCATTTGCTTGTTTTTCCCTTTGACGGCTCTCTTCTTTGAGCAGTCTGATCTGTTCGGTCAGTAGATCTACCGACTTATAGAGCTCATTTTCGTCTTTTTCCTTTGTTCTTTTTCTTTCTTCCTCGTCTTCTGAGGAGTCTGCGGTTGGCCTTTGCCGTTTTTTCTTCCTACCTACCTCCGGCTCGGCATTAGTTGCGGTGGAGATGATGTCCACTATGGGGGCTATTTCATCGTTTGTTGGGGGCGGGGCTACAATCGACTCGGTGGCCGGGCTCAGCTCTTCGTCGAGGGTAACTTCCATGGTGATCGAGACGCTGTCGTCTGTTTCCACCTCGCTTTCGTCTTCTTCGGCATCTTCTTCGTCCGGGATGAACGATTCGTCGTCTGAAGTCTCTACGATTAACGCGGATTCGGGTTTTAAATTTGAAGTAAATTCATTATATAATTTAATTGCAGATGTAACTGACGGGGTGGGTGACTTGGAATTGTCATCATCTTCTTTTTCTTGTGATGTCACCTGCGTGACATCACTTTTTTGGGGAGAGGGATCACTCATAATGCCGTAAGGCAGTGAACATAAGTGTTCAAAAGACTATATTGAGTTTGCTACTCTGAAGACTCTGTTTTTGTCTTTCCGCCTGGCCGCTGCCTGACGGTTTTCCTGGGTGTCGTCCCAGCAACCTCTCGGTAGTTCTCTCCCTGATTTCTCAGGGAGGGATCCTCTTCAAGTTTCTCTCACCTCAGAGGCAGGGGCCGTTTCTGTCCGACCTAGATTTCAAAACTAGGCCTTACAGTGTCATACCTGTCGACCCACTGAGGTGAACCCTTATTTTTCGCTGACACGAAACTATTAAAAGCCTCCGCGAGGAGCCTATAAAGGCAACCCCTCGGCGGTTTAACTTAAAAATAGCCCCGCATCCGCTTTTCACTTTGTTGAAGGACAAAGGCCTGTGCAAACTGGGTGTCTTACTCACCCGGAGCTAATAAGCTCCGTTGCGTTCAGGTCGATTGCCCCCACCAAAGCACGCTTCGCTACTCGTCGCTACGCTCTTCGCTGCACGTCTGTACTGTTGAACCGCTGAGGTCCAACTGTGTAATTGTAAAATTAAATGTTGATAATCTCCTTTTATAATGAAATAAGGGGATATCGCCTGAAAGTGTCGGTAGTACGGCTTGTAAGTCAAAACAGGCAGTAATGCAAGTGTTGGATTTTGCAGATTTTGATTCATTTTCTTTTTCTTTTCTACTAAGTTCCACTTCTTGACGGTGAGTATTATAGGCTGCTTCTAATGTAGATTTATCTAATGAATTTTTGTAATTTTCACATAGCGAGCAGAAGTCTTTTTTGGGCTTAAAGGAGCTTATATTAAAGTCCGTGTTAAATATGGCCCCAAACGTAGCGTAATTTCCGAACACCGAACATTTTTCTTCGCAAAATGTTATGTAATTTTATTTAATATTATATAATAATTGTTTCAAATAGATAACGTGAGCACTTTGGTCCCGTTTTTTATTTTATTAAATAAAATTTGAATTATGGTTGTTTGGAATAATTCCTTCTGCATAATAATTATTGTTATTGTTATATATTATATTGGTATTTGCGTTAAGGGCTTTAACTTTTGAATTGAAAATATTGCGAAAATATAACATTTATTATGTTAGTCCATAGAAATTTATTTTTTTTAATCTAGTGAAATCCGAGTGATTTGTGTCAGTGAAACGTAGACACTTTTATAAATGTGACCTGACAACATTATGGTACTTTTAAGTACAGTCTGTCCACAAAGGGTTAATCCAACATCATTTATTACACGAAAAATAACCTACAAGATTGTAGAAAATTCAATCTTCCATGGTTCATAATTCTTGAATTGCTTCTTACTACGTTTAACTAAATTAAACACGATTGTTTACTCACAACATGAAAACAACAGATAAACGTAGTCACAGGCAATGTAGCATTTATTTGGCATTAACTGCTGATATTGCCATATAGATCCGAGTTTTTGTTCCTATTTTAGAACCATAGTGCAACAACTGCAGATAATGCCTGATGGTATAAAAAGAAGAATGGTTTTTTTACAAAAGCCATAAGGACGTATCTTTCTGGTGCCGAATTTAAAATTCGTTGTAGATGCTGCTATATAGCATTAAAGTATAGATTTTTTTTTTCTATTAGACTGCATTCAAAGGTCATTTCACGAAAAAATTGCAGATAATGCCATATGGTTTTCAAGGTGCGATATCTGGTTGTATATATTTCTAAGTTAATTTATTGTATTTCTGTTTTCATTATAATACACACACACACACATATATATATATATATATATATATATATATATATATATGCATTTGCTACCCATACACCTCCGACTGCTACATCCTTAGTTCGAGTTTACCTCCGATTTTACGAGTTCGCCTCCGAAATCGGAGGCGAACACGTACACCCATGTTTCTTGTGCATTTAGTTGCTAACTCGTCTGTATAAATCGTTTGACAAGTTTTTAACTAGAGGCAAAATCGAGTCAAAATCATCTCTAGATATACATTTTAGTTCACCGTATCTGGCGTCAGAGGCGCGGCTGGTTATACGTGTATACTCTGTCGTTAGCCAAAGGTAGTCGGCGCCTCCGATATATACGCTATGTTCAGCGGTTCACTTCACCTCTTAACTGTGGCAACATCGCAATCATTTAATGGCGTAATGTAGTCGGGACCTGATATACAATAATTATTATGAATAGCTAGTCCTAAGAAACTAAAAACGCTAATATTTATTGTTTTATTTTCCGCACCGTAATAGAAAATTTCATGCAAGTATGCATTTGAATAAATTCGTATAGTTACGGGGTAATCTTAAATTTATCAGATCCTAGGTACATATCTATTTTATCTATTTATAAAATGGTGTAAGTTTTCATGTCCGTGATTTAAATTAGAAAGTCTAAAAGGACAAGTTTTAATTTTTTCTCCACGTACATTGCTTTAATAGTAATAGCACATACATTATTATGAAGCATACTTTTATTGTACTAAACGTACCTTACAATTTTATATTTTATTAACCTTGTCCTTATTCTTATTCCTTTATTTTGATGTTAATGTTGCTCATATTATGCGTACAGTTTTTTTAAACTTCTGTACATTGTTCCATTCATTTATCTAAATGAATCAGCGCGCACAATTGGCAAAAGTGTTTGCTACACGTATCTCTCTGAACTGACAATATTTTACGTTGTGAATAAATATGCGAGCTCCCTTGTTTATCCTTCCCAATCCCTTTTGGGATTTGGTGACCCCATCAGGATTTTATAGTTTTTTTTTTACGATTTCTTTCCATCCTTTCCGGTCCTGGGCTACTTGTTCGGCATCATGTAACCCTTGGTTACTCAGTGTTCCTGTTTGATACACCCAACGGCTTGGATATCGTCTCCCAGATGTTTGCCCTTTAAATCTGTCCTCGATTATAAGTTTTTCCATGAAGAACCGTGCCGGTTCTTCTAGCAATGTGTCCAAAATACTGCAAATATCTCTGTTGTATTTGTTTAAGCAATATATCTTTTAAATAATTGATGGATTTGATCGTTACTCGCTGGAAATTCATTTTATGCAACAATAAAACACTAAAAACTTTGTTTTCAAACTTCCACAAAATTGATTTAAAACTCTTATCACTACCACTGTTTCGCCTGATTGACTTTCTCAAGTGTTCTATTTTTGGCATGCGTTTACACTTTATAGTCTCTACTGAAATAGGTTGAGGAGGCGAGAACTGTTTGTCTCAACTTGGTCATTCAGAATTATATCTGTGTTTTTTAATTTGTTGATTTCCGTAGATTCTAACAAGGATAGCTTAAGGCCTTTATTTTGAATGTGGAGAATTTTAAATTCGTCATTAAAAGAATGATTGTAATCTAGAAGGTGAAGTGCGTATGTAGAATCTGTTTTTCTATTATTGAAAGCCCTTTTATATTCTGCTATTCGTCTATTAAAGTTTCTACCAGTTTGACCGATATAAGTTTTTGGGCAGTCGCCACATTTAAGTTTGTACATACCACTGTGTAAGTATTTTGCTCTTGTTATTTTTAATATATTTGCCTAGG